>OX637332.1:24614831-24804656 GCA_951799405.1 Agapetus fuscipes
CAGAAATTTGCTTGTCTTCAGTGCGTTCCGGAACTTTCCATGGTCCTCTAGCTCTCTCACATGATGTGGCAGGTGGTTCCAGGCCAGAGGGCCAGCAACTGCAAATGCACGCTCTCCAAACACTGTGTTAACTCTTCTTATAGGTTCATCAATCCTTGATTTGGCTCCAGTCTCGGCTGAGCGCAGTGTTAGGCTTTTTGGGCCGAGGGTGACTGGTTTGATTAAATCAGCGAGATATTTGGGTGTTTTTCCAAATAAAGCTTTGTGGACCATCGTGCACACTTTGAACTCGATGCGCTCCGGTATACGGAGCCAGTGAAGCTTGTGGAGAAGAGGAGTAATGTGTGTAAATTTCGACTGACCAGCAATCATGCGAGCGCACGCATTTACAACCAATTGTAGCCTATTTAATTGACATTTTGGTTGGGCTGCATATAAGCTATTGCAGTAGTCTATTTTAGATACCACAAATGCATTTACTAAAGCTTTCCTTGCTTCCATCCACCCTTCCTTACACCCATTTCAACAGGCAACATCATGTCAGTCAGATAAAGTGGAGCCAAGCCATAGATGGCTTTATATACAATCACACAAACACGGTAGACCACCTTCTCCGGGAAACGATGCCAATGCAGTTTTTTTAACAGCGGAGTGATGTGAGCGAATTTGGATATCCCGAATATGATGCTATTCTTAGACATTTTAGTCGTCCCTTGAGCCCATGCTTTGACAAACTAATGATGCATTTGTATGAAGACCTGTCAATCCAAGATGGCCGCAAGTGAACAGCTGATTAGTTTTCATACAAACATTACCAAAATTCGGTAGGTAAGAATAACCGTGGGGATGAGACTTTCAGGCCAGGCATCATTAGTTTGTCAAAGCGTGGGCTCAACCGACGATTAAAATGTCTAAGAATAGCCTCGTTTGAGTTTGTATAGTAACAAAGTGAAATTTCATTTTTATCAGGAGGTATATACATTTTTGTGCCATTTGCAAAAAACACAGTATCTAGAAGCATTAAACTGAACGTGATAGAATGAGAGAGAAAATCGACACTAACCTCGCTATCTTGTAAAAGTCACTTTTGATACTGCAACGCGGTTCATAGAAAAACAGCGCTCACCAAAGAAATTATCCGTATGCTCAATTCATTTGGGCTACATTTGGTTTTTATCTCTATAAAGTACAAATGTGGCATTTGTAAGTGTGAACTGACTCATATTTCAGTCTGTTATTTTTTATTTTATTTCAGTTGTCTTATTAGGTCCACATTAGGCATCTGTAAGCGCAAAATTATAATGTCTGCTTGTGTGATGGCATTTAATATGAATCTCAAATGTAATGTATCTTTGTAACTTAGATTATAGATAGATTGCCTACCTATTAGGCCCATGAGCCTGTATGGGATGAAAGCCTTTGGGAGCTTCCACAATGAAACCAATATAATCAAGCCTCACTTTTCTCGGTCTTCCCGTCCCTCTTTGATTACATTAAAAAACAACAACAGAAATCTGTGTAGTTACTTGAGAGCTGCGTGATGGGGTGCTAGTACACGATATCGCTATTATTCAGCCCCTGCTAGGCTACTTACTCTAGTGGAGTGTCAAATGGGATAGGCAGCTGGTAATCTGGCCGGGTCCGTGGGGACACGAACTGATCCCGTTTTAATACAAAAAACTCGCAGCCATATGCGACAACAAAACAATGTCTCTTATTAACAGCTGATCCGAGAAACATATTCTTGCGTATGTGTTTATTCTAAAATCTTTAATGTAATTTTCAAAGATATATTACATTTGAGATTCAAATTAAATGCATTCCCACAAGCAGACACATATAAGTTCTCGCTTGCACATGCCGCATCGCTGCCTTAGTTCTTGTTTGCCGTATAGACCATTAAGCTAATTTTACATGAGCAATGTTTGCATGCGTACCTACTGGACCAATGTGTCTTATAAAAACAGGAAATTGTTTTTAAAAAACTCTTACTTTATCAATTTTTATGTTTTTTCTTAGCTCAGATTGTGTAGAGTTTGATTCATAAGACAACTGCATTAAAAAGTCATATTTGACAAAATTGGTCTATACGGCAAACAAATACGGCAAACTGGGGGAGCGTCATGTAAACCTACAGCATAAAAACCCAAATCTCAAATGAACATACCTACATCATACAACTATTGCCGAGCTTCCCTGAAACTGGGGATGACGTTGACAAAGTGGACCATTTTCTACACCATGCTCTTATTTTTAATGTTGGTGGTGTTTACTCGCAACCCAATTTTTCGAAAAGTTTACCAAACGGAATCGCTTTGTGTACTCTCATTTCCAAAGCAACAATGCAGGGTCGAATTATGATATTACAGACAGAAAAAAACAAGTTGCATTGGTTAGTTGATTGAGGGGAAGGGGGTGTCTGACAGATGTCAGTGACGGCTCGCCTGACTGACGTGTTATTCCTGGATTTGCGCGTCGCTTCGCACAAGTCTTTCTGGGTGGGTGGCCGGCCTGTGATTGGCTCAACACCCCGCTGACAACTTGGAGGGCGCGTTGCGTCATGTTTTTAATATTGCAGCCTGTGTATTGAACAATAGTTTTGAGCAGCAGTCATAATCTATAATCTAAGTCGCAAAAATATGTATTGTTGTGTTTTTAGGTTCAGATAGTCTTTAAATAAAAAATAAAAATGGTCTTCTTTTTGGATATTCACTTACACTTAATTTATTTGACAATTTATTTTTAACACTTTTACAATTCTTAAGCAATTTAGATTTATTTCACAGTTCACAGTTGTTCTTCAATGTCTTTCCTACAAAGGTTTCTATCTATCTACTGACCTGCAGGCGATTTGCGCCTTATATACCCATAAAAACAGAAGTCTCTAAATACCTATTTGCTAGAACGCTCTCGACCGCTCTAACAGCTTCGAGAGTACAAAGGGATTTTTATTTCTAGATTTCTTTAGCCTATAATAATTATTGCTACCTACGATGTACACCTATTTTAATCTGCTACTTACATCAGCGGTTGCCAAAGTGGTGGTTCGCGGACCACTAGTGGTCCGCGAGAAAATTTCGCTGGTCCGCAAAAAAATGTAGAATATACTTACTCATCATGTTAAGTTATATTGATGCAATAAAAAATTATTCAATTCATAACAATACGTGACAAGTTATAAAAACTATTAACTAGGTACATTTTATGTGTTCTTTGATCACAATTTTTTTTATAAATATATTTAACACTTAAAAAATCCTATTAGTGGTCCGCGGGATTTAAATTATGAATTAACTGGTCCGTGAGGTCAACAAGTTTGGCGACCGCTGATTTACATAACAGTATGATATAAAATTCATATTAAATGCATGTCCGCAAACAGGCACGTGTAAGATCGCGCTTACAAATGCAAATAAAATCCAAGCCTCAAATGAGTATAAGCCCTGCAGCTTCCCTGCAACCTTCCCTGAAAAAGGTTGTCAAAAAAAGAGTTAGTTAAACGCAAAAAAAAAGAGTTTGTTTTTGTCATTTTTAGAATGCAAGCGTTTCGTGCCATTAGCGTGCCGAAATCTCAAAAAAAGAAAATAGTTGTTGCCGCACTTAATAAAGTACATACAAAATGAATTCGATTCTAGTTCACGTATTTGAAATGATTTTAAGCTTCAGAAAACATGAAACACAAGGTAGATATTAAAAATACTGTTTACTAGTACAGTTTTAATATAGTTAAATCATTTATATCTGCTTTTGAAGAAATCGAAATAAAATACATTATCGCCCACCCACGGGTGAAATGTTGTGCACGTCCCTGCGTACAATTCACAAGCAACAATGACAAAACTCATTTTTATAGAACTTTATTAACGTAAGAGATTAAACGTGTTGTCAAAAAATATGATTGCGAAGTGGCACGTCGTAATCCGCATTGTAATCCTCACCCCAAGTATAAAGGTTTTACCAGAATTATATTGAAACACAACCCCTCAATAGAGGCACCATTTCAATTACAATACATTTTTTTGTAAACGCTAAAGATGAGTGTAGCATTTATGTTTTATACTTTGGTTTCAGTGCAGGCCTACCCTAAGTTAGGGACATCATGCGAGTACTACTGTCATCGCATCTGTACTACGAGAATAAAACATGAACCCAAACTCCCCTTAATCGCGTAAATCGAAAATGCATGGAGCACACGACGGCACCCCTATCGAGCGATTTAGTTTTCTTACATTTTTTCGATTTACGCAATACAGTGGTACCTCAAGATGCGAGTGCCCTAACAAACGAGTTATTTGAGATACGAGCTGTCGAGCGAGCGAAATATTGTTTTGAGATACGAGCAACTTGACTTTTCATTTACGCAGTATTCTGCAACGGAGGAAGAAACAAACCTGCTAGGGCCTTTTTTTGAATCTGAAAAAAAAGGCAAACACCAGTAAAGCGAAAAGCAGTGTCTAATATGAAGCATTCAGTAGCATTTAAGTTGTTCAATAGAACAAAGTACAAATATGTATGTGTGTACACTTTATATCAACAAGGTTTTTTGCTTTACATTCTCTTTTATTATGTTTTAACACAATATTTGTCATTTATTTTCCTTGACTTATGGGCTAGTATGAGGCTGACCACCCATACTGTAAAAAATATGTTTCTTTTTGCCAATGTCACCCCTGTTTCAGGGAACGTCGGCAAGATTTCAGGGCTTATATTCATTTGATATTGGCTTTATGGAATTGTTTATTGGAAATATGAAAAATTATAAAGAATAGCTTTGTGAATTTATCAAAATGTATACTAAGAACAATATGGACATTCTCCTGACTCTCCTAATTCTACTGTGTGTATAATATTAATTTTACTTTATATGGTCTCCCATTATTTTAAGATTTCAGTTTCTCTGAGGATGGCCAAGAGGCCGAAACCGGTCACAACTCGTTATTTTTGTTTGTAACTAAATAAAAATAAATAAAGTACAACTAAGCAAAGTTTGTTATCATTTTTTAATAATTAAAATGGAGTTCTACAATGTTGCCGCTAAAACTTTTCAAAAATAATTATAATCGTGAAAATACAAAACAGTGTTTTGATTTGAATCTTTCAATTAAATAAATAAATATTATTGAATTACACTATTCTTATGCGCAATGTTGCTTTACGTTTTGTTATAAACTTTTTCATATTTAGGTAAGGTTAGGTTAGGTTCATCAGAAGAATTGTGGTCGATCGCCTAGAACTGGACATGGTAGTATCGTCAATGCTCCAATCAGAAGAGAACTGGCGGGCCTGGGTTACCTTTGCCTCTCGCGTGATCGGAGAGAAGGAGGATGCCGAGCGCGTGAGGCAAAGGATTAACACGACCCGCCAAAATGTAGTCAATGTAGTCAATGTAGACAATGTAGATAGTGTAGTTTTGCCAATTGACGCAACTGAAATGTGAAGACATGCTGTGCATGTAAAGACACCCCAAACTGTGAAGTTATGCTTGACGGCAGTTCCAGGGTGTGGCAAGATGCAGAGGGGGGTTTTTAGTGAGTACATAAAAATCTCACATATCCTGCCTGCGGAAACAATGGCAGGACTCTTTTGAAGATTTTCCCCTCCTAATTGGAAAAAAAAGTTAGGTTCATCTTGCACGGTGCCGTGTCTATAAGTTTGCAACTTTGCGAATAAAATACTTAAGTCAACTTCATCATGCACATAATAAAAACCATTGAATTAAGCTCGTATATTGAGGTATCACTGTGTTTTGTACTGATGACGTCCGCATGGTCATTGCGTGATAAAATGACGAAACGTCCGCATGCGCGTTGAGTGACGCTTATTCCATATTTGTTGAGTGACACTTATTCCTCGTGTGCCGCATCACCAGGATTACTGTCTCTCGACAAATATTCCGAGTGATTGGATCCCTTGCTTTACTTTTTATTTTGTATTGTTTTGTTGTAATGCTTTTTGAAAGTAATTTGAAAACTTGAACGAAGCGTTTATTTTTTGTGTGTGTTGATGACGTAGAATATCAGCTGTTTAGCGTTTCGTTTTAGGTGTGTAAAATATAGTAAGAGCAATAAAAAAATCAGCGTTAAAATTATTTTTAATGCCTTTATATATAAAAGTAGTCAGAACAAGTACCTACTACAGGAAAAACAGCACGAGTTGTAAGGCAAATTATTTGGTTCTCATGAGGTTTGGGTCTTCTTTTACAAGTACAAATGCGTACGCACAATTTTGTGTATGTATGCTTGTGAATATGCATTTAATATGAATCTTAAATGTGTAGGCATTTAACTTAGGACTAGGTATGTTTCCTTTGAACTCCTACACCGTTCAACTGTTTTTACTTTCTTGCTATAGCCGAAGGCTATAAAGAAAGTTATGATTTGGTGTAAAAAAAAAATTTCGAGGTTTTCACGGAAATGAGTTGTCCTGGTGCAGGACATGCCAAAAAACACTATCTTTCAAAAACGTCCGTCTGTATGTATGTATGTATGTATGTATGTATGTATGTATGTGTGTGTGTCACTTTCCAAAGTATAAGACCTAGAGATACCAAACTTTGGCTACATCAACTTTTTTGGACATGTATTAAGTATGAATAACATGGCATTACACCAACTTGAAAATTCAAGATGGCTGCCATACAAAAAAAACATAAAATTGCACTTTTCTCAAAAACGGCTCCAAGAATTTTTTTTAAATTTTCAGAGTTGCCATTTATTAGTTTTTAACTTAATAAATTAGTTATGGCAATACTCTTACTAATCTGTGTCTATGGGCTGCCATATGAAAAAAACAAACGATTGTGATTTTCTCGACAGTTAAGGGGTCAACAAAAATATAATGTTCTACAATATTACGGACAACATAAATTTCTACAAATTTACAAAAAAAATTTTTTGAAAAAATAAATATAAAGCACCGTTTACACGACCTGAAATTTTAAATCGAAAATATTACAAAAACCTATTAAAATGCAAGATATTTGAATTTGTTTTAGATTTGATAGAAAGAACAAGCTTATCACTTTAATTCGTAATCATTTTTTTTTTACTTTTTTGAAAATTCAAGATGGCTTCCGAAGAGCTGAAAATTTAAAATGCGATTTTCTCAAAAACGGCTCCGACGATTTTTCTGAAAATTTTTGTGAATCCATTTATATAATAGTGCTATCTAATAATTATAATCATTTCTTCATCATAATCTCGATTTAGGGAGTTGCCATATAAAAGAAAAAAATAATGGAAAAATTCTCGGCAGTTAGAGGGTTAATAAAAAAATAATGTAGTACAAATGTAAAATAATAATAATAACCTATATATTGCCATCATTATTTTTTCCAAAAAGTGAATCAAAAGTATAGCCGCCATACAGAGTGAAAATTTTCCATACAAAATGTATTAGCAATTTTCTTGGTAGTCAAAGAGTTAAAAATAGATAAATGGCTGCGATTCTTAAAATTTTATAAATACCAATAATAATCAGTCGTTACTTTTTCAAAATATAACTAAAAAGTTTACCCACCATACAAAGTACTAGTTTGCATACAAAAGGGTTCAATGACCATCTATAATAATCTAGAATATAAGTTGCAATGAAATATAAACATTCAAAACTAATATGAAATGCATGCCCACAAACAGGTATGTGTAAGTTCGCGCTAACGAATGCTGAATTTGTACTTACAAATTAAACATAAAACTTGCAACTCTTGCCGACCTTCCTTGAAACAGGGGTGACATTGACAAAGTGAATTATTTTTTACACTTTGGGAGGACTGAGAAATGCGAGAAAATTGAGATAAAGACTGAATGAAAAAAGAGTGGAGGTCTATAATAATCTATAATCTATAATCTAAGTTGCAAGGATATATTCATTTAAAGCTCTCAGATGTATGCCCACAAACCAACAAGTGTAGTTCGCGCTTACAAATGCTGAAAGTGTACTTACAAATAAAATCCAAACCTCAAATGAACATAAGCCCCACAACTTTTGCCGACCTTCCCTGAAACAGGGGTGACATTGGCAAAGTGAACCATTTTTTACAGTATGGGTGGTCAGCCTCATACCAACCTATAAGTCAAGGAATGGAGGTCGTGAAAGAATTTGATTATCTGGGAAGCAAATTTGAGTCGAATGCGAAATTGACGAAATAATTGGAAAAGCGCGCTAGTAGAGGAAGAAGTGTAATGGAAACGATTGGAAGAATTGCAAGAAATAGGAAACTTACGAAGAATATGAGATCGGCGGTCCACAATGGCATATTGGTTGGTGGAAGTGAGGCTTAATGAATGTGAGCTGAGTAAAGTATGTAAGTACGGTTGAAATGGCTTACCTGAGAGCAATGGCTGGAAAGACACTGAGTGATAGAGTACGTAATGCTTGAGTGATGAACGAGTGTGGTATAAAAGAGAATATGAGAATGAAAGTACAAAAAAGTACGATGAGATGGTTCAGACATCTTGAAAGAAAGGATGATGAACAACTAACGAAGAAAGTGTACAAAGGAAATGTCAGAGGAAAGCGCAGAAGGGGAAGGCTGAGGAAAGAATGGTTAGACCAAATAGGTGAGATTGCGAAATAATGGATTCTGCAGAGTGAGAATAAGAGAAGAGTATGTATGAAAAAGGTGATGACAGCAAAAAGTGGAGGCGCATCTGCGGAGGTACCGGCCACCCCTAATGAAACGGTGGCAGGATACAGTACAGTACAGTACTGAGGTCAGCTTCATACCAACCTATGAGTCGAGGATCTTTCTTGTGTAATTGGTACTTTTTCAAATAAATCAACAAAATATTTATATTCATTTAAGTATTTATATGCCTATATCCATATTGTACGAGTATGCAGGTACACACCGCGGTGGAATAAAATTGATTTATTATTGATATATTACATTTTTATTGAAACGGCATAAGCTGGTAGATGATTCTAGCTTTACATACGTCATACAGTGGGTAAATTTTTGCAAGAAAGTCGAGTACAGATTCTGTGCAATTTATTTCTATGTAATTTTCTGGAAACATGTAAAATATTGCATGAGGGTTCTTTGACTAATAGGCTGACCAGTGACCACCCATACTATAATAAATGGTTTACTTTGCCAATGTCACCCCCGTTTTAGGGAAGGTCGACAAGAGTTGGAGGCTGAGTGTTCATTTGAGATTGGGTTCTTATTTTGCACATTTTTTCCTATTTTCTAGAGAAAACACTACAAACATATGGAAATCCTGTAGTTCAGAAGTTTTTCTTATAATCAGTTCACTTACTATGAGAAGTTACTCCCAATAAAATGTTTTGTCCACAAGGTCTCAAACCGGTGAATCAGCTTTTATTCAGTTTTACCTTTAAGTTGGCGATATCTTTACAACTTACATAGATTAAAGATTACATAAACATGCTTGCAAAATTAATGTAAAATATTATAAACTTTACAAAGAGAGAGATGCACGATACACCTAGAAGTAAATGCAGCTGGGATGAGGAGGGAAGATGAAAAAAAGAAGATGACCATCATAAAAAAAAATTAGACATAGCAATTTCAGTTTCAGTGCGGAGTGATGAGTCATTCATTACCGCGACATGTGACGCGGCATAGAGACGTGGACAGCCGCATTATGGATTCACGAAGGGAAAGAACCGAGGATCCGGCACCCCGAAACCTGTCACCGGACACTGCCGAAGAGTTCATTTGCTCGCATTTCAGTCGGCCGAGCTTACCATTAGCCTACGTGGGGTATTGATTAGGTATTTATTTACTGTCTACGTTACCTGTGACGCCATAATACGGACCTCGTGAAATTCAGAGCCGTGTTATGGTTTCTGTTTTACATTCACGTTGAAGATGCGGCAACGTTGCTTATGTCTTGATTCACAACGCAACTAAGCTGCACGTATAGTGCAACTTCTTGCCGAAGGGTTTCGTATGTGGCGATGTAACTATTTATTTTTACAGGAAAGGGAGCTAGCCTTACGCCAATCACTTCAGTTAGAGTGGTGGTTTCTCAGCGCCCGAGGTGGCTGGTACTCATTGTTGGTAAAGGCTGAGGAAACCTTGCCGGTGTTTTGTTTCAGGTTTGAAATAAACACCGAAACGGGAAATCATTTCTGAAACCCTAGATGGGATTCGAGGTCGAGCTCGCGGCATGGAATGCAAGCACACTGCCAACTGAGCTATCAGCATAACTCTCCAGTGAACATTTAGTTGCAACTAAAAAATGGAGGAAGAATAACCTTTATATATCAAGCCATTTTGTTTTTAGTTTTGGTTAACTTTAAAGACTTTGCAGCTTGGTGGAGTGATACCTACCTTAGAAGTCTCGATTATATGCTGCCAAAGAAGTTTCTCTTCCTTTTATACGTAGTTCGAACCATTGTAAGACCAGGAAACCAGTTGCATTACATGTGTAGCTTACTTGCGTTTTTTTGCGTTTTACGTGTTTAAAATTACAACGTTGCCGAATATATTTCAAATGTAAAATGAATGAATAGGTGTCTATGGAATCAGGGCCGGCTTCAGGTGTATCGGTTTTATTGGTCCGGAGGCGTTTTATAGGGAAATCGCACAGCGCCGAGATGATGAATATTTCAGGATGACGACCGAACCTCCCCGTGAAAAGTGGCTGAAGCGCTCCTGAAGCCGCTGCTGACGTCACGCTAAGCTGTCCACTCTCCTAATTGCGGCAATCGTTAATTCACCAGATGTTTCAAAAGCAATCCCGTGTCTGGTCTATCGCGATGAAAATTTCAAATCGAACAGTCTGCCTCTGCAATACTGCAAATTGTATAATTTTCTATCAGTTATTCATTCATTTCATATTGTGATTTTGTTTTCCGACTTTTGTTTATTTTTGTCTGTTATCTAATCTAATCTAAGTTGCAAATATATATTAACATTTACAGTTCATGTTGACTGCATGCCTACAAACAGACACGTATACGTTCTTGCTTACAAACGCTGCATGTGTACATACAATTCAAAAACCAAACCTCAAATGAAAATAAGCCCAGCAACTTTTGCTGACGTTCTCTGCAACAGGGGTGTCATAGGCAAAAATAACAATTTTGTAGCTTATATGTAGCTTTGTAACTTACATTAGATTAGAGTAGATTAAAAGTCCGTAGATTAGTGATTATATACTATATTGTGACGTCACTTTTCACTAGCAACTCAACCTCGGTTGAGTTGCTAGGGAAAAGGTAAACAAATGTTATGTTATTGGTTGCTAATAGTTCACTCGCTGAGAAAAAAAATCTAACTTAAAATGCTCCGACTTCATTAAAACATAATTCATTTTACCAAATTCTAATGCCTACTAAATGAGTAATCTACTTTTTTTTTCAAATTGATTTCACCTCGAGTAGGTACCTAATACATAGGTTGGTATTAGAATGAGGATGACCTTCCATGCTGTGGAAAGTTGGTTCACTTTTACTAATTCCACCCCGGTTTCAGCGGAAGGCGGCAAAAATTGCAAGATTTATGTTAATGTGAGATTTGGTCTATTTGTATGTACACATGCAACATGTGTAAGCGCAATTTGAAATATGCCTGCATTGTCTTGTCTTGTCTTGTATCCTGCCGCCTTTCCTCTAGGGGTGGCCAGTACCTCCACACAAGTGCCTCCACTTGACTCTGTCCTTGCATACTTCTTTCATCTCATCTAATTTCATCACTCTTTTCATGCATGCTCTTCTCTTGTTTCCACTCTGTAAATTCCATTCATTCGCAATCTCATTTATCTGATCAATCCATTGTTTCCTAGGTCTTCCCCTTCCACGCTTACCTGTTACATTCCCTTTATACACTCTTTTTGTCAGTCGGTCTTCATTCATCCTTTCAATATGTCCAAACCATCGCATCACACTTCTTTGAACTTTCACTTTCACGCTTTCTTTTACTCCGCATTCATTTAGAACCCATTCGTGCATGTGTACATGCATTAAAGTTATCTTTTCAATTTAAATTATGTGACTATATCGACGGAAAGGCAATAGGGCATAAGCGACATCAACTAAATTGTTCAGGAGAGCAGTTTAAAGTTTGAGATTGCAGAAAAATGGCATAACTTTTGTTGTTGTTTATTATATCGTTAAAATCAAAACAGCTCTAAATTTAAAAAAATAAATAAAGGTAAGGCCGGCCCCCTTGCCTGTAAAAATAAATAGGCCCACTGGCCATATGCGATCCCTTCGGGGATAACGCGAAAAAGTAGGTATTATACACTATATGTGTACCTTAATTGCGTTTTTTTTTCGTTGCCATATGACTCGTCTTTTTAGCAGAACTTCTATCAAAATGCAAAAAAAGGGATAGGTACTCACAAATGGCTTACAAATTGTTTTAAAAATTTTGTTAATCAAGCTCGATTCTCAATTAAATCGACTGGGGCATTGTCGTCGCGTTCGTTGGCGGGAATTGGGCGTATTGTTTGTCGCCGGGGCGCTCTCCCGCCCGCGCCCTGGCAATAAGAAAGTTTTGCCGCCAAGCCGAGCAAAGGGGGCGGCAAGAGGGGCGGGATGACGCTGCCGGCTCCACTCATAAATAAACAATAATTTCAAACATCGCCGAGAATATTCCGACTTATTAAACTTAAACACATTTCTGATTTGCTTTTAAGATTTCACCCCACGCCCGTAAAGTGGGACTGGCTAGTCGTGTTGAATCCATGCCTGACGCAGACTTATATTTTTTAAATAGTTTCTCATCTTATAATGAATTATTATAATTCTTTTACCGGTCCATCGTCTAGTGATAAGCGCTTCAGACTCGGCGGAGCACAAAAATATAACATTTATTTTTCAAATATGTTCTTCGCTGGGTTGAAAAATTCGTATACATTTACCCAACACCGGTTATCGAAGGTCCATCCAGCCTTAAAGCGATTGGGTCTTGCTTGAAAATTGGCACTTCCTATAGCGACTCTCTATTTAAGTTTGAATGAGTAGATTTTTAATTTGTTAGAAATTGTCACATTGACTGCTCAATGAGTGGCACACTTGCCGAAAATTTTATTTGTGATTTTCGTAAAACTACTACACTTATTTCGGAAACAAATAACTTTCACATATAAATGTTAGCCCTTAAAGGGTGAACCAATAAAAAGATATTCATATTTTTTAAGGTTTTTATTATCTGCCGTGCCTACCACATAAAAGTTTTGTATAAGCTGTAATGCATTGTATAAAAACACCAAGCTTCTATCAGTTTTGAGAAAGTATGAAACTTGGTCACGATTTATTTTCAATAATTTACTAAATCCCCGTCAGGCTTGCTTTGTATCTGCCGGACTAGGGAGGGTCGCACTCGCCACTCCCGCGCGTATCAAACTTGATTATTTCCTCCAGCAGATGTCACACGAAATCCGCGTCTTGTACTACAACACGGCACGGCAGGGAAACGTGCACACACTGCCATCTCCAGCTGACAAAAATCCCTTCGTCTTCTTCCTCATCCAGACGGTTCACATCCATTGGTCTCCACAATATTATTACGAACTATGAGTCTGTTTGTACATGTACCTAGGCACGTAGCTTGCTGTTGTGAGTAACTGGAGTAGTGTCCAACAGCTAGTATAATGATGAAATGGATGGTGGTAGGTTGCTCTGGTATGATCCATTATGGGAGTGTTGGTATGTGAGCCTAAGCACGCTGGGTGTGTGAGTGTGTGTGTGGAACAATCCATTATAGAAGAATCTGGAATACGCAAGAATCGTCTCTTTCATACCTATGTATACGAGCAAAGATTCTGTGAAGAGCCAGTCGCTTGAAATATTGTGACGCAAAGTCGATAAAGGCAGAGCAAGAAAAGCAATCAGTACATTGTAAGCCAGTATTGTGAAAAATAAATAAATCGAAGATAACTTAAGAATAATCCCAGTAAAATCATAAAAATATTTACGCTGGCCAATATCTCTGCCATAACAACCCTAAAAGTGAAATTCACGATTTACAATAGAACACAAAACGTCTGGCAAAGCGAGCAGGCTGTGACATCACCAGGTGAGAAAAATATCTTCTGGTTCTTCCTCATCAAGATGTTTAAAATTCATACGGGGTTATTCTTAGACATTTTAGTCGTCGGTTGAGCCCACGCTTTGACAAACTAATGATACCTTGGCTGGAAGTTTCATCACCACGGTCATTCTTACCTACCAAATTTGGTAATATTTGTATGAAGACAAATCAGTTGTTCACTGGCGGCCATCTTGGATTGACAGATCTTCATACAAATGCATCATTAGTTTGTCAAAGCTTGGGCTCAACCGACGACTAAAATATCTAAGAATAACCCCGATAGTTTTCTATTTATTCTTGACTAACTCAATTCTGCTGTGAGCGAATCTCTACAGAACATAGAATTGAGGAAAATATCGAACGAGAAATTTTAACGTAGAAATCAAATGAAGACTACAGGGGAAGAACAAAAAATGTCAGTTGAAGAACATTATGAGCAAATCAAAATTATAAATTTGAAATCATGGTTATTTTCTGTCACAAAGAACCGGAAATACCACCACAAACTGTGATAGCGACTGTTGTTGCACTACTAATTTTGCAGAACTTTAAATATACACAGATGCTTTTAAATTTTTTTTTTTTTTCTTACAAACTTATTTTCTTATATTTGCTGACATTCCTTGTTTTTTCCCTGTAGTCTTCACATTAGACTTACAATTCAGAAAGCGTTTGCTTCAGCCATTGTACTATAGACCAAACTGTGTGAGTTAAAAACAAGATGTTGAACAAAAAACATTTAAAAAATGAAAATAAGCTTCTAACAACACGAAAAAAAACACGAACTAAATAACAATTTGAATACACTGATAACGGAAAAAAATGTATCGCCCAAAATAATTCTAAGTTGTGTTATGGTAATTCGTAGATAAGGCGATCTCTATCCAAGGTTTTGCTGCGCCCAACAGAGCGGAATACCAAATCTTGAACTTATTGTTTCGCAATCGGAAAACAGACTTCATTAATGCAAAGTGCTGCGAGAGTGGCGGAGGACCTATTTACAGACCAAAAAGTTTATAAATCGGACAATGTCTAGAAACATGTCAGCGTTTTGTAATTTCATTAATTATAAAGTCGTAAAATTTACATATAATGGCCGAAATGAAGTGGTTCACACGTGTTTCTTAAAATGTCGATAAAAGTATCGTTATTTATTGTTGTAAACGTCTGAAATGAACAACGGCGTTTTCATTACGCGAACAGAAACGTTTCATTTTGTGTAAAGTATAGCAATGAAAAACATACAAGTTTTTTGCATTAATCTACAATCTCCGGATCATACAATTTTTCATAGGGTTGGTATAAGAAGTATAGCATATGATTCTGTTAAAAGTACCTATACATAAATGGTTGCGATCAAACTGAAGAATAGAGGTAAAAATTAATGAAAAGGATAGAAATCCTTCCTTCCTTGCTTTCTCAGCCTTTCTCAGTCCACTCCTGGACGTAGGCATTCTCCAATTTTCTTCGTGTCTTTCTATCGGCTGCTGTGTTCAGCCATCCTCTGCCTGCAGTTCTCTTGATGTCGTCCAGCCACCTCAATTGGGGTCTGCCCGCTCCCTACTGTGACATCTTGAGCCGCCTTTAAGCGATCCTTTTCGGCCACCTGTCATGGTCCTGCCTTGTGACGTGACCAGCCCAGCGCCACTTTAAGCAGGCTACTCGATACATCATTAGTGCCACCAGTGTGTCCTCGGATCTCCTGGTTTGAAACCCTGTCTCTAATGCTGATTCCCAGCATCCTCCTTTCAATGGCTCTTTGGCACGTCCGCAGTCTGTTGGCGCTATACTGAGTGAGCCCTTTTGTTTCCAAGCCATGATATTGGAAGGGCGCATGACTCATAGACACTGCGTTTCAGATTAATAATAAAATATTTATACTTATTTTTTGTACGAAAATGAACAAAGAACAACCAACTTGTAGGTACTCTTTGCAAGAAAAAACGAGCTGGATTATTGATATTCTTTTAAAACAGCTTCAAAGTCTACGAAACGGTGAAATTTAGATATGAATAACTTTTGATTTTAGGCTATCACGTAAGCAAAAAAAGAAGAAATAAACTTTGCACCACAGTCAAGACCCGGAAAATAATATCAATATGTAAATCCTTTACAGTATTTATAATAAATACATACGTGTACAGGTAAATACTATTTTCATTTAAAAACTGTTTTTAACCACATTTCGGATTGAACGAAGTATTTTTTTACGCGCAGTCTGAACCGCTAACCACCAGAATACAAACGGTTTAATATACTTGAACAGTACGTGGTTATATTTTCACAGGTGTCAGGTTGGAGAACAGGAGGTATGTATGTTGATTCTCTTACCCCGACGGAGGGTAATTTTGAACGTAAAACTTTTGCCGCCTCCACCCCCGTTGCAGCGGTTTTGTCCCCCTCCTAGCCCGCAGACGGCGCTCAAAAATAAAACTACACATTTTCGTAATGAACGCAAAAAACATGGTCCGGAATTGTTTGAAACTTGGGCCGGGTCGCACATTGCATTTCCCCTGATTTTGTGTTGAATCAACCAGAGCTGAAACAAAATGGCTCCATCATTGTAACATGTAAGCCGTTGGATGAAGATAATTTATAATCTACGTTGCATAAATATTGTAAAACGAATGCTTCTTTATGATTATTTAATAGGTATTTGTAGTTTAAAATTGTGAAGATAATAAAATCAGATGATAGTAATAATAAGCCCGTAAGATGTGTGCGTGTCTGAAGCCATAAAGCATGTATTCATAACTTGTTAGTAGTAAGGAATAAAAATATAATCTAGATTCACCTTAATGACCGGTCCGTAGCTCAGTGGTAACACTGCGGACTCTAAATGGGAAGGTTGTGGGTTCGAATCCCGGCGATGACAAAAAAATATACCATTTATATTTTCAAAATTTGCTCTTCACTGGGTTGAAAAATTCATAAGCCTTCACCAAAGACCGGTCACCAAAGGTTCATCCAGTTTTCCAGCAACTGCGTCTTGCTTGAGTATTGACGCTTTGTAGCGACGACCAAGCTCGTACACCTCTGCGGCACTACAAGAAGTGTCATAGACCTCTAGAGTCTTTAGAATCTAGGGAGTCTCCCGCACAGGATTTCTTAAAAAAAAAAATGGGCTCACGACTTTTCTTAAGCGCTTGTTAATAAGGTGAGCTAAGCTTAGGGTAAAGGAGCTAGCAAAATATGATTTCCATCTTAAATATATAAAAATGACTTATGCGTTTATGCGTTAGTGGGTGCATTTCACAATCTGGTTCCTACTTCAGAAATAGTTATTTTTAAGTCATCATTGTGTAAATAAATATGATGCTCATTTGTTTTGTGTTTAAATTTGGGAAAAATTAAAAAGAGGTTGAACGTATTTAAAATATGAAAAAGAGATTACAAGAAAGTAGTATTTAGAATTTCACACTACAAATAATTTGAATATCTATATATACAGCAATTATTAAAAAAGCTGCATTTACCCAAAATATAAAACATTGCACAAATACTCAACCCCAGAGTTAACAGAAAAAATATTTGAAAATTAAAACACTCACAAGAGATGCCGTTGTATCTTTCGTACATTTTTTTTGTGTTTACGCCATAGTTGAAAATTTACGCGACGCTTTATACTCGCAGTACTTTTTGCACATAAACTAAGTATTTACGAAGACAGAAACAAAACGGCGCGGCGGCCGAACCCCGTGTTTCATTTTTTTTTTATTGAAAAGTTTTAATTGAACCACGGGGGGAGGCGTGGTTGGGGTAATCCACCCCCGGTTTTCGCATCCCGGCGGATCAATTTGGAAAGGGTTCACTTCCCCATAATTTAAATTTAAATAAGAAGGGAAATTTCTTCCTCTCTCAACTTGCGCAAAAAAAAAAGGATCGCGCCTTGTGTTAACTCCTGATTATTGCATTATTAAACACCCCTCTCGGTTTCATTTACAACTCTTTCCTCTTTTTTTGTAATTTAATTAAAAATTATAATTAATGTATTCTAAATTAAATTGATGGTCACTGGTTGTCTTGCGTTTACGAATATTTGTCCTTCAGATGTGTGCACACTATAATCTAATCTAATCTAAGTTGCAAAGATATGTACCATTGGAGATTCACATTAAATGCATTCTCACAAGCAAACACGTATAAGTTTGCGCTTGTACATGCCGCATTAAAACCTAAAACATAAAAACCCAAACCTCATACACCCTGCAAGTCTTGCCGACCTTCCCTGAAACAGGGGTGACGTTGGTAAAATGAACCATTTCCTACAGCATGGGTGGTTAGCCACATACCAACCTAAAGTCAAGGAACAAATTATACAAAAAGTTACATTTTAAATCACAAAGAATAATATTTATGCACATGAAAACAAATGCAGAATACTAAATTGTAAATTAATAAACCCCAGTCCTAGCCGCCAACATTACAGATCAACTGCCATTTCCCTCTATCCTTACATACTTCTTTCATTTCATCCAGAGTCATAACCTTCTTCATACAAGCTCTCCTTTTATTATGACTCTGGATATATATCTACAATCTATAATCTAAGTTGCAAATCTACATAATTGTAATACGTAAGCTTGGATTTTATCTTTTTTCAAATTTCCTTTCATACTTGCCTTGACTTACAGGTAAGACTGACATGTGTAGGTACCTATTGATGTTGTAAAAAATGTTCATTTTTACCAATGTCCCAGGGAAAGTCGGTAAGAGTTGTAAAATGTAATATGTTTATCTAAGGTTTGGTTCTTATTTTGTAAGTAGCTGTAACGAGATGGATTTGTTTGTTTGGTGGAATAGAACATGAGATTTGAATTTGAATGAAAAGGAAAACAAAAGAAGGCAGAAAAGAGAGGAAAAGCTTGCCTGGCGTGAGAGCCACAAGCCTGTGTAATTAAGAATAATTAATATTATTATGCTGTGGTTTATTGTGTATACATTGTGAAAGGAATAAAAATAAACATATTAAAGTGGCTGTTAATTATTAATTGTGTCAATCAGCAGGACAGAGGAAAAACCCTCACATTTTGGCGCCCAACGTAAAAGAAAAAATCTGTAAATGAAATTCCTATGAAGAAAATTTTTCACAAACAAAAACAAATGACAGTTGATTTCAACAAATGACATTGAAAACAATACAATATATGAAATAATTAAAATTGGACAGATTTATGGTTGTGAAAGCATCAACACGTTTAAAAGCTATTGAAGGCATCAACTTATACAATTTAAAACAAGAAATTGCAAGATTTAAAAGGCAGTTTTGAAAATATTGAACGGCTGTTTTGAAAATATTGAAGGCAAGAGAATTCAAATTACCTACCTACGTTCAGAAGAAATGAACATTTAAAAATCGAACGTCGCGGGAGAATGAAGAATGGATATGAACCAGTTTGTTTCAAATCAGTTTAGATAAATATATATAGATGGTGTTATATTTCATTTGTATGAAAAAAAATTTTTCAATGAAATGATTTTTTTTAATTGCATAAATTGAAAATATACAGCAAATGACGAAATCTAAAAAAATAAATAATAAAAAGGATTTAGAAAGTAACACAATGGAGTCCATAAATTTTGATCCTCTCAAATTAAAAATATCTTTTAATGGTGAAAGTGAACCAAATGAATTTATAATAAGGTTAGAAGAATTAGCCAAAGTCTACAAATTAAAATTAGATTATTTGGTAGAGTGTATGCCTATATTTTTAACAGATTTTCCGTTAACTTGGTACAGAGCAATTAACTGTGAATTTGATTGGAAAATTTTTAAAACCAAATTCTTACAACAAATTGAAAAATATGACTTTCAAAGGAATCTTAAGTTAGAAATTTTAAATATGGTACAAGGTCATGATAATGCATCTGTTTATATTTTAAAGGTAAAATCCAAAAATAATTTATTAAATAAAAGAATGCATGATAAGGAACTTATGGACATAATAATTCATGGATTGTCAGAAAAATATGCAACTTTACTGACAACATCTGAAATTAAAAATACAGAGGAATTATCTACAATATGTAGCAAGTTTGAATCATTTTTCAAATTTAATGAATGTAAGAATTTAAATGTAATGAATGACACAGAAGAGAAAAATGTAATGCAAAAATGCAATTTTTGTAATAAATTAGGACATGATGAAATACATTGTTGGACTAAAAATAGAAAATAAGATTACATACAGAATAAATGTAGAAGTTTCACAAATAATATAGTATGCTACTTTTGTAATAAAAGAGGACATGTGGAAAGAAATTGTTTTATAAAAAATGGAAATTTTAAAAAACACACAGTAATCTGTTACTCATGTAAGCGTACAGGACATGTACAAAAAGATTGTTTTGTTAAAAATAAAAAAAGTGATTAAACAGACAAAACAAAAATGAACAGAAATATAAATATACAAAACAGAACAAATACGACATACAATAGTAATTCAAAAAACTTGTAGATAGTCGGCCTTCAGTACAAACACAAAAATCAGAAATGAAGAGCTGGCTTAATTTCATTCAAATTTTTAATAAAAATTATCAAATTGCACCACTCATTTTTGCTAAACAATTTGATAAAAGACCATTTTTAACAGTAAATATTGAGAAGAAAAATTTTACAGGTTTACTAGATTCAGGTGCATCTATTTCTGCAATCAATGAAAAAACATTTGATTATTTTTTACAAAGAAATTACAAAATTATAAAAACCCATGAAAATATCTCGTTGGCAAATGGTAAAAATATAAAAATACTTGGTAAAATAAATTTAGAGGTAAAATGTGACAATCAAATAAAACATGTAGATTTTTATGTTTTACAAGGTTTACAACAAGACATAATTTTTGGAATAGATTTTTGGATAAAATTTGAATTAGAACCGAGTTTAATAAGTAAAATTACATATTCAAATAGCAAAAATATTAGTGAATTAGGTAAAATTACAAATAGAACTAAATTAACAGATAACCAATTACAGCAATTAAAAACAATAGAAAATGATTTCAAGGACATCTCTTATGAAAAAATAGGCTTAGGATGCACAAACCTCATTGAACACAGAATTCAGACAGAAGGTCCTCCAATAAAACAAAAGTATTATCCACTCAGTCCAGCAAGACAGAGACAGGTTAACACAGAGTTAGATAAAATGTTAAAAGAAGGTATAGTTGAACAATCCAAATCTTCGTGGTCCAGTCCTGTTGTGATTGTAATTAAAAAGGATGGAACGCCTAGATTCTGTTTGGACTCTAGAAGACTCAATGAAGTAACAAAACGAGATAACTATCCCATTCCAAATTTAAATCAAGTTTTAGCAAATTTACGAAATGCCAAATATATCTCTTCAATAGATTTAAGCAAGGCGTTTTGGCAAATTCCACTAGAAGAATCGTCCAAAGAAAAAACTGCCTTCGTCGTACCAAATAGAGGGTTGTTTCAATTCACAAAAATGCCGTTCGGTTTAAAAAATTCAAGTTCTGAAACACAGCGTTTATTAGACAAGTTATTTGGACCTAAATTTGATACTAACATATTTTGTTATATCGATGACTTAATTATTATTAACGAAGATTTCAATTCACATTTAAATTTATTAAAACAAGTTAAAAATATATTACAAGAAGCAGGGTTAACGGTAAAATTTTCAAAATGTGAATTTTGCAAAGATAGTTTAAAATATTTGGGATACATTATTGATGAAAATGGATTAAGGCCAGATTCAAATAAAGTCAAGATTATAGAGGAATATCCTTCACCGAAAAATGTAAAACAACTACGAATGTTTTTAGGTTTGGTAGGATTTTATAGAAAAGTTATACGAAACTGCAGTGAGATATCATATCCACTAAATAAATTATTGAGAGGTAAAAAAGGTCAGAACAATTTTAATTGGTCAAAAGAATCTGAGGATGCATTTAATAATTTAAAATTAGCCTTAAGCACAGCTCCTGTATTAATATGTCCGGATTTCACAAAAGATTTTTTTTTACACACTGATGCCAGTAAAAATCAAGTAGCTTCAGTATTAAACCAAAATATCAATGGGTCCGAAAAGCCAATAGCATATTTTTCAAGAAGTTTGACAGTTAGAGAACAAAACTATTCGACATCAGAACGTGAGCTTCTTGCCATTGTAGAGTCAATTGAACATTTTCGATCTTATCTAGATGGGATGAAATTCAAGGTAATAACTGATCATATGGCATTAAAATTCTTGAATAAAATATCAAATCCAACAGGTAGATTAGCAAGATGGGCCATGAGACTTTCACAGTATGAATTTGAGATTGAGCATAGAAAAGGGAAAGAACATACAGTGCCAGATGTATTATCTAGGATTCCTGGTACTAAAGAAATGGAAGTAATAAATTCAAATATTGCAGATCCTTGGTATAATAATATCGCAGAAGGATGTACAAAAACACCACACAAATACAAAAAATTCAAAATGGTAGATAATAAATTATTTAAACTAATAAATGATGATAATCCTTTCACAGAGGAATATAATTGGAAAGAGATACCTATTATAGACAATAGATTAACTATAATAAAGAATCATCATGATAATGGACATGTAGGTATTTTTAAAACTTATAAATACATATCAAGATGTTACTATTGGAAAAATATGTATGCAGATATAAAAAGTTTTATAAATAAATGTCAAAAATGTAAAATGTATAAGCCGAATAATTTACCTCCAGCAGGAAAAATGGAAAATAGAAAAAGAGTGGATAGACCGTTAAAAATGTTGAGTATTGATTTGATAGGACCATTACCAAAATCAAGTACGGGCTATATACATATATTATCAATAATAGATGTTTTTACCAAATATTGTTGGTTATTTCCTTTAAGAAGAGCTACTACAGAAGAAATAGTAAAATTAATAGAAAATAAAATATTTTTAACAGAAGGAGTACCGCAAACAATAATAACAGATAATGGAAAGAATTTAAAGTCTAATGCATTTAAAGATTTTATGTACTCATATGGAGTACAGAAAATATTTTATACAACTTTATATACTCCCATGTGCAATAATGTAGAGACATATAATAGAACAATAGGATACACATTAGCTATTTTTGTTGAAAATGAACAAAGAAAATGGGATACTTTTTTAGATTCAGTACAAAGCATAATAAATAATACAGTCAATTTAGCAACAGGATACACACCTAATGTATTAGCAAGAGGTAGGGAGATTGTACTAAATGGTGAAATTCATGGTGAATAGTAAATGATGAAATAGAATCAAAGGAAGAATTAGATAAATATAGAGATATGCATAAAGATAAAATGAAGGAATTAAACACATAATACAAAATTGTAACAGAAAATTTATGGGATGCATATAATAAAAATGCAAATTATTATAATAAAGGTAGATCAAATCGTGTCTATGATCAAGGGGATATTGTATGGCGTAAAAATTTCATACAATCAAATGCAGGGAAATACTTCTGTACAAAGTTGGCTCCAAAATTTGTCAAAGCCAGAATAGAAAAGAAAGTTAGCAAGATAGTCTATGTATTAAAAGATATAGACACAAATGTTATAAATAAATATCACATCAAGGACATAATCAAATTAGATTAAAAAAAAAAAAACATATTTTCATGTGTATGAAAAATTTGAGGTGATGAATGATACGGTGAAAGTTGATATAAAAGTGATCAGTGAAAGAATGAATTATGAAACATTGCATGAATGAAGGTATGAAATATTAATTAAACAAAGTATTACATATGAAGGTAAAGTTTTTTAAAAAAAAAATTGATGGACTGATAAATTTATTAATGAAAAATAAATTTGAAATAAATTTAAATATTGGGAAAGATGTGATACATATAAAAAAAAAAGTTATTTTAATGAATTGATTAATTAACTGGTGAATGTTTATTATGTATTGTTATTTGATTATTTTGAATAGTTGAATTAAGTATTTAAAAAAAAAAACAAATATTTGTTTATAATATTGAATATGAAATTTGTGTTAAAAAAAAATATATTAATTTAAGTATGAAAATAATTGGTATTGTTAAAAAAGGTATTAATGACTGAATAATGTATCAGAAACAGGTTTTTTTTTATTTTCATATTTTTGAAATTTATCCTTAAAATAAAACAAAATATGTGGCGCCGGCTGAGCATTATGATACATTATTTACTCATTGTAAAAGAAAAAAAAAATTGGGAATGTTTTTTTTTTATGAGAGGAAGGAGGTGTATTGTAACGAGATGGATTTGTTTGTTTGGTGGAATAGAACATGAGATTTGAATTTGAATGAAAAGGAAAACAAAAGAAGGCAGAAAAGAGAGGAAAAGCTTGCCTGGCGTGAGAGCCACAAGCCTGTGTAATTAAGAATAATTAATATTATTATGCTGTGGTTTATTGTGTATACATTGTGAAAGGAATAAAAATAAACATATTAAAGTGGCTGTTAATTATTAATTGTGTCAATCAGCAGGACAGAGGAAAAACCCTCACATAGCCTTGCAGCAATCTGAGTTTTGCTTGGGAATTAGCGCTTTCTACGGCTCGCACAGGACTTTTGAGGTGTGATTCACACAAAAGCAGTGCTCACCAAGAAAATCTTACTGTGATTATTATTATTACAAATGCAGCATGTGTGACTTGTACTTAGGTACACGTGCGTACTTGTGGACATGCATTAATTACGAATCTTAAATGTTGATGCGTCCTTGCAACTTAGATTACGGACTTTATTACTTTCTGTGAATAAATGATGATAGAGTTAGTTCGTCAATAGTTTGTACTAACAGGCAACTACACGGATGAGCTGATCTTATGAGTGCCTGTGGGTGCGCGGCTTCATGCGAAGCTCAGACCAGGCCAGTGTACAGTGCACAGTATATTTCACAGATACAAACGAATATGTGAACATTTATATCCTATTTCTGAAGCAAAATCTGTGCTGATTTTTTTGTTGTTATAAAAATTGCGGGTAGAAGTACAAAGTAAAGTACAATATACCATCGATTGTTATGGTTACGATTTAAAGCGTAATCAATTATATTCACAAGTGAATACCAAACTTGTTATTTTTAAAGAAAAGTATATGATAAAATAATATTCTTCCTTGACTTATAGGTTGGTATGCAGCTGACCACCCATGTTGTAGAAAATGGTTCACTTTGCCAATGGGAAGGGAAGGTCGGCAGGAGTTGCAGGGTGTATGTACATTTGAGATTTGGTTTTTATGTTGTAGGTAGGTTCACATGCGGCATGCTCAAGCGCGAACTTGTACGTGTCTGCTTGTGAGAATGCATGTAATGTGATTCCCCAATGTTACATATCTTTGCAACTTTGATTAAATAAGATTAGATTTGTTTCACATCTAGTTGAAATTTTTTAATCGCTATTATACAAAGAATTTTACTTACCGCTTACCATTTACCACCTAACGCTTACCGCTTACCACTTACCGGATACCGCCTACCTTTTACCATTTCACTCTTAGCTCTTACCAGATGCCACGAAACACTTCAAACATACCACTACCTACGTACTACTTACCAATTATCACTTACCACTTACCATGACTTACCACTTACAAGTTACCACTTACCATGACTTACCACTTACCATGACTTACCACTTACCACTTACCACTTACCACTTACCACTTACCACTTACCACTTACCACTTACCACTTACCACTTACCACTTGCAAAGTACCACAAAAACCTTGTTACTGATCACTTAACAATTGTACGCTGCCCTCGTGTACAGCACGCTCAGAGCTTAGAGCCGCCTATAGTCCCCCTCGCACACATCCAGCGGCACTTTCAATGATTTATAACGCAATTCACTTTCCATTTATTGATAAAATAATTTTATAGCCCCGATATAGATTTACCAAAGGATTTATGCTTCTGTTTGGGGGCAGAATAATGCTATGTGTCACAAAAATTAATACACTCTTTCGGCCACTGAATCATATACAGTTCCGGCCACTAAGCGCCCAGAGCGCCATGACGAAATGTCGTATCGTCGTTTAACCATGGCTTTCAAGGCAGGAAGGAACTTCTAACTTTTTTTTTACACTGTTATACATGACACTACATCAGGGTATGAAAATAAGTGATCGTATGATAGTCCGGTCGATAGCTCAGTTGGTAGAGTGCTTGCATTCTACCCCGTGAGCTCGGGTTCGAATCCCACCGAGGAGGGTGTCAGAAATGATTTCCAATTTCGGTGTGTATTTCAAACCCCATAATATAAATACCGGCGAGGTTTACTCAGCCTTTACAAGAAATGAGTACCAGCCCCCTCGGGAGCTGGGAAATTCCCACTTCAACTGAAGTGGTTGGCGTAAGGCCGGCCCCCTTACCTGTAAAAATAAATAGGTTCAACTCGCCACATGCGACCCCTTCGGGGATAACGCGGCAAGAAGTTACACTATATGTGTAGCTTAGTTGCGTTTTTTTTTTTGCGAGTTGCGTTGCGTATGATACATTGATAGCGTGTGCCATTTTCATTTTTCAAATCCAAGATGTCACTTTATTTCCGAGTTGAAAATTCATTCGTACATAAGCCAAACAAGCACTAAAGGAATACGATACGTTAAATGAGAATAAAATATATCGCCAAGAGTGCCCAACAGGATTACAATTGATGATGCTTAGTTTCAATCACAGCCAGTGAATTTTTCACTATTTCGTTAGCTCAGATTGTGTAGAATAAAAATCCTTGAAAAGTCGTTAGCTCAGTTGGTAGAGTGCTTGGTCGCCGGTCGATAGCTCAGTTGGTAGAGTGCTTGCATTCCATGCCGAGAGCTCGGGTTCGAATCCCACCGAGGGTGTCAGAAATGATTTCCCGTGTCAATGTTTATTTCAAACTCCAAGTTTAAATACCGGCAAAGTTTACTCAGCCTTCACAATAAATGAGTACCAGCCCCCCCGAGAGCTGGGAAACCACAACTTTAACTGAGGTCTTTGGCGTAAGGCCGGCCTCCTTACATGTAAAAATAAATAGGTTCCAAGGCAAGACGTTACACTATATGTGTACATAAGCAAAAGAAGCACTGCGGGAACGGTGTGAGCGTAAAAATTTTAGCGTTACATTTGAGGTTGGTCCGCAGGGGGGTCTTGCATGCGACAATGGTGGAGGGTGTGCTTATTATTGTCTGTAATCCATGGGAAAGGCAAACAACCAACAAGCATATAGGACGGATCCGGTGACGTATCTCTAAGCCGCTTTGCAACACAATGTAACACTGCTCGGGCCAGTGTAAATACTGGCTCGGCGCTGCGAATTAACTTCTGACAACTGTAATATATGGCCCATTGCAACCGCTTGCATATTAAAGCCGCGAGGCGTACAATATGATGTGTCATACGGCGTTCTCGTGTTGAATGATAACGAGGACTACGCATTTCAAAATCTCAAAAAAATTGTGACGTCACACGGCCATGTTTCCCATTGAGAAAAATACAAATGAAAAACTAATTGTTATTTGTGCTCTTTGACTTAAAAGTTAGTATGAGGCGGAACACTTAAGTATATTGAAAAACTGATTCCTTGACTTATAGGTTGGTAGGTATGAGGCTGACCACATATGTACAACTTATTATATTATAGATTTTCCAGAAACCTTAAGGTAACTGGAGCCATTAATTCACTGAAGCTTCCAAATTGAGCAAACCATAAAATAGGTCGTAATTATTTTTTTTTGCTTCAAAGGTCCATCAATAAATTGGATAATAATTGCATTACCTTAATCTCTAATCGCAATATGGCGGGTCAGCTACTGTCCAGAATCATTTAACCTGTTTATGGTTGATCATTAGTTAATTATATTATTTCCATACATTTCGTCCCCTATTCGTATCTGCCTCCGTGTGCGACATCTGTTTTCTGTTTAGATGGCTCCATATCGATGAACAATGACATTAACGGTAAACGACTTTTCGTGTCGCTACTTCCGAATATAAGCTAACGGCTGATTAACGGAGCACCAAGTCTAGGCGAGGTGATTAATGATTAATGCAGTTAACTATAATATTTATGCATCACTATACCATTCCTTGACTTATAGGTTGGTATGAGGTTGACCACCCATACTGTAAAAAATGTTTCACTTCACCAATGTCACCCCTGCGTCAGGGACGGTCGGCAAAAGTTGTAGGGTTTATGTTCATTTGAGGTTTGGATTTTATTTGTAAGTACACATTCAGCATTTGTAAGCGCGAACTACACGTGTTTTTTTTTGTGGGCATGTATTTGATATGAGCTTTAAATGTTAATATATCTTTGCAACTTAGATTATAGATGCAGAAATGTTTGATATTTTCAAATAAAAATTAATAAGATTGAATACAACATGGTTGCCTTTGATTGAAGTTTTAAACCAGAGTACTTTTACTCCTAGAATTCAAGCCACGCCTCTTCTATCAGAAGAGCAATAAATAAACACCAATATTTAAATTTTAATCAGAAGGTAACAGAGCTCCGAAGAAGTTACACACAGTAGTACCTCACGAAACGTTAGACAAGTAAAATAAGAAATAAACTATAGACCACTGTCAAAGCCCGAAAGAAAAATATCAAGCATATAAATTCGGCCATGAAAACCTAAAATCATTTTTTAACTACAATCTTTAAGCGAAGTTGCAAAGATATATTAACATTTAAAATTTATATTTAATGCATGCCCACAGACACATGCTGTACATATTATGTTCTTATCGTTGATGTATTACAGTAGATAAGGTCAAAAGATTTTAAAAATGTTTTTTTTCCTCCGTTTTGTTCCTTGACTTATAGGTTGGTATGCTGCTGACCACCCATGCTGTAAAAATGGTTCACTCTGCCAATGTCACCCATGTTTCAGGGAAGAACGGCAAGAGTTGTAGGGTGTATGTCCATTTGAGATTTGGGTTTTTATGTTGTAGGTTCACATGCGGCATGTGCAAGCGCGAACTTGGACGTGTCTGCTTGTGAGAATGCATAAAATGTGAATCCCCAATGTATATTTGCAACTTAGATTAGATTTCGCATACCTCTAAACTGCGCATGTAGTGCAACTTCTTGCCAAAGGAACGAAGGAAGGAGTCGCATGTGGCGTGTGGAACCTATTCACATGTACATAGATAATAATGTACACTTTAATTAATGTAGGTTAGTTGCGAGTTCTGTAAATTTGCGTCGTGTCCAATCTTAAAAAAACTTGTATTGCAATAGTGGTTTAACTCAGATTACAGTTCAAAGAAGAAGCACTGTTTAAGCGATTGTTAATCTACCGCGCGAAATTTATCCCCATCTAAAAGATTAAGTTTAATAATAGCCGGAGTGGGGGGTAGTCGGACAGGCCTTGTGGCTGAAAGTCGGGAGGGGAAGTCTAGAGCTGAGGTGGGTTGTGGCTAGAACCAACAGTAATAAAGCAGTCCAACTGCAGGCATCCTAAAACCAACCTATTTCCAATAACATACAGTTAAGAGTGTATCATATTATATATGTGTATGTTTCTTCTTCTTGTGCCACTTCTAACGAAGATCGGCGATCACCATAGCTATTTTGATTTTTGATGCTGCGGCTCGAAACAGGGACTTGGTGCTTCTGCCGAACCACTGTCACAGGTTTTTCAGCCACGATGTCCTTCGGCGTCTCTGAGATCTTCTCCCCTCAATCTTACCCTGAATGATAAGATGAAGGAGACGGTACTTCTCATTTCTCATAATGTGACCGAAGTACATTAGCTTTCTCTGCTAATGGTAGGCAGGAGATCCTTTGTGGTGTGCATTCGTTGAAAGACTTCTTCATTGATGACTCGATCACGCCAAGAGATCCGAAGCATTTTTCGGTATAGATTTATATGTTTATTTATCTGGTATAGATGTGTATGTTTACTTATCTATAATCTAATCCATAGGTCGGGAGTAACTGATGTCATAGAGAGAGTTGCAAAGCTAAAATGGTCCTTTGCGGGACATGTTGCTAGAGCCAACGACCAGAGATGGACGAAGAGATTGGTAGAGTGGAGACCTCGGGAAGATAAGAGAAGCAGAGGGACAACTCCCACGAGATGGTCGGATGATATAAGAAGGCTTGCTGGAGACTGGATTCAAAAAGCGCAAGACAGAGATTAATGGATAGACATGGGGGAGGCCTATGTCCAGCAGTGGATGGAGATGGCTGTATAAGAAGAAGAAGAATAATCTAATCTAAAATGTGAGCTAAAATATATAACATTTAAGATTTATATTCCACGTATTCCCACAGGCAGACACGTTTAAGTTGGCGCTTCCACGTGTCGCATGTGAACCTACAGCATAAAAACCCAAATCTCAAATGAGAATACACCCTGCAAGTCTTGCCGTCTTTTCCTGAAGCAGGGTGACTTTCGCAAAGTGAACTGTTTTCTATAGCATGGGTGGTTATCTAATCTAATCTAATCTAAGTTGCAAAGGTACGTCACATTGGAGATTCACATTACATGCATTCTCACAACCAGACACGTACAAGTTCGCGCTTGCACATGCCTCATGTGAACCTACAACGTAAAAACCAAATCTCAAATGGGCATACACCCTGCAACTCAACAAGGGTATATATAATTTAAGATTTATATTAAATGCATTCCCACAAGCAGACATATATAATTTCGCGCTAACACATGCCGCATGTGGACCTATATTATAAAAACCCAATCTTAAATAAACATAAGCCCTGCAACTCTTGCCGTCCTTCCCTGTGACAGGGGTGACATTGGCTAAGTGAATCATTTTTACAGCATGGATGATCAGCCGCATACCAACCTATAAGTCAAGAAACTGATTAACTGACTACTGATTTTTTTAAAGGTTTTGTTGTTTTTACATAGTTAAATGTTATTTTTCAGGTTTTTAGAAGTTGTAACTTGTTGCACTTTATGTGTAGCTTGTTGCGTTGCGTTTTAAGGTGGTAATACATACATATAATAACATAGGGGAAGTACATGTAATAACGTTAGGGCAGAGGGCCTCTTGCATTTCATGAAGTCTGGCGCATTATACGAATCAAGAAGTTACACTTTATGTGTAGCTTGTAGCGTTGCGTTTTAAGGTGGTAATACATACCTATAATAAAATAGGGGAGGTACATATAATAACGTTAGGGCATTTCATGAAGTCTGGCGCGTTATAGGAACGGCCGGGCCGGGGCGATCTAATGCAATTTGCGGGGAGGGCCGGCCGCCGCAGGAAGCCAGTTGACCGGCCACTTAGCGTAACAAATGGCAGTTGCAGCGGGCCACTCGCTGGTCGTCGTGAAATAATGCTCCGTGCGGTTTGCAATGGGATGATACACGTGTTTGTATACTGTTTCACGGCTTTATTATCATCGTTTCATATTAATTTCGCCGAGTCATTCGATCGATATCGACTTGCATTCGGTTTTAGTGTTTAGTTTACCCAATAAGTACACCAATACGCTTAGTGCAAAACATAACGTTTAAACTCAGCCAATATATGGAACTGTAACTGTAACTCTGTCGCCATTCCGCTAGGGGTGGCCAGAGCCTCTGCATAACTGCCTCCATTTTTTCCTATCCTGACATACCTCTTTCATTTCATTCATATCCATCACCTTTTTCATGCATTTTCTTCATTTACACTCACTTTGTATATCCCATTATTTCACCATCTCCTCAATCTGATCACTGCATACTTTCCTCGGTCGTCCTTTCCCTCTTTTTCCTTTCACACTTTCTTTGTATATATACTTTGGCAGTCTATCATCATTCATTCTTTCCACATGCCCAAACCATCTCATCACGTCATTCTTTTGTACCTTTACTTTCACATCCTCTTTCAAATTACATTCGTTTTTTACCCATTCATTCCTAGCTCTATCCGATTTTATCTCTCTATCGAGTTTTTCCTGTCATGCCTCTCAAATGCTTCATTTACACCGTACATACTTTACTCATTTCGTTATCATTCACCGTCCATGCTTCACTTCCATACATCAAAGTCGGTGACAATATGCCATTGTGTACCGCCATTCTCAGATCCATCGTCAATCGCTTGTTCTTTGCTATTCTTCCTATTGCACCGACCACTTGCTTTCCCTTAGGTACAAACATATTCTCAAGTTCTCTTGTCATCTTTCCATTCTTTTCAAACATACTTCCCAAGTTTCTAAATTCATCCACAATTTCAACTTTCATACCATTCAACATGATCGTGCATTCTTCAGTTTCATCCCTTATGTCAAAAATCAGTACTTTCGTAAAACTATATAAAAAAAAAATCAAGGGTGGTTTGTTTACTTTTCAATCATTTTTCAATTTACACGGTCAATGGGAGTCTACGCAACGTTTTATACTTGAGGTATTTTTATTTAATATGGACAGTAATCTCTTAGGTTAGTTCCTAGATGTCTCTCTTCTTCTGTTTCAACCCTACAATTAGTGTGCAGCAGTGGCGAAGGGTGCCATACAAGCCGCTTCCCATCGGTTTCACGTTTAAAATGAGGTAATAATGATAATAAAGTAGACTGCATGGTTTCAATGGGGAAAAAATACGTAATGTTTCTTTGGTTTTAAATGTATTTTTTTACTTTGTGCCTATATTTTTTAACTACTTTGTTACATCATTTTAAAAGGGAAGCCGATGGGAACCGCCTTGTATGGCATCCTTCGCCACTGGTGTGCAGTTATGTTCTTCAATATTTTTCGCCATTTCTCCCTATTTAAGGCAACAATTTTAGCTATTTCTAGGTAGAAAATTTCTGGAAAGGGATCCAAGGCAATGATTTTTGCCATTTCTTCCTATCCAAGGCAATAATTTTTGCCATTTCTTCCTATCCAAGGCAATAATTTTTGCCATTTCTTCCTATCCAAGGCAATAATTTTTGCCATTTCTTCCTATCCTAGACAATATTTTGAGCTTCTCTTTGAAAAAACAGCACACACATTTTCTTGAAATTTGGGTTCTTTTATTTATACTTTCATTCGGCTCACAAGCCTTGAAGGTTCAGGGCCTCCCGGACCACAATCCTCCAGGACTCTGTGTCTTGTGCTGCTTCACTCAATGATCTTCTTACTCTCAGGACTTCCATGTCAGCCTAACATTGCCTGCTAACCATATATTGGCATATTTGACATCAGTAGGGGCGTCATCAAAGTCATTTTGGGGTAGTAACTTCAAAAGCTCCACCAGTCTTATACAAACCTAATTCAACTGTTATCATAGTGCATTGATTACTTTTTAAATTTTAATTCAAGCCCTACTTTTACATGGTACAATGATAAATTTACAGATGGTGTTTCACATTAATTTTATCATTGATATTTTTTATTTGAAACAAACCAGATATTGCAAATATCAATTATAGAGTTTCCGCTAAAGTGACAATGGCACTGTTTGCTATACTGTATGCTCACCAGTCAATCAGTTCAGACTTCAGTAACCAAAGCTTAAAACTTAATGTTTAAACTAAAATAAAGCGTTCATCCACAAATGTATCAGAACTAAAATGCACACTTGAGGCGTTGCTTCAGTTTCGATAAATTATTGATTGACCGCTGTTTTTGTGTTTAAACGTAATGTCTATACCTACGTGTTACTGGAATTGTTTTACGTATGGGATGTCAGCATTGAAATGACATGACATTATTAAGCAAGATGGGTTTTGACTAGTTGGTGTAGGAGCGAGTGCATTTTGTAATACTAGATTTAAATTAAAGTGCATACAAATGGTTCACTTTGCCAATATCATCCCTGTTTAAGGGAAGGTCGGCAATAGTTGCAGGTTTTATTTTCATAAGAGATTTGGATTTAAATCCGTAAGTACACATTCAGCATTAATTGTAAGCGCGAACTTACACGTGTTTGTTTGTGGGCATGCATTTGATATGAGCTTTGAATGTTAATTGTTAATATATCGCTGCAACTTCGGTTTTAGATAAATTATAGATGTATAGTTTGTGTATTAACACTGTGAAAGTTTGTATTCATTGATTTGTAATACTTTTTTAACAATCAAATTCCAATGAAACTGTTTATAGTTTCACTGGAATTATTTAACTTTTTATAGTTTTCGAAAACGTCCGTAAAGATTGATTGAAATAAAATGATTGGTGAAAATATAGTGTTTCATTAAAATTTGATTCTAAAAAAAAATATTACAAATCAACCTGAATCATCAGACTGCGATCGGTCAACCTTTAAAGCGCTCTACCAACATTGCTTTGTTCTAACATTATGAAATACACTTTCATATCCTTTGTACTGCTCGTTTATCTAGTTCACTCGCAACATTTCGCTTGTCATCACATTTATAGTGGTCAGACTGAGCGTGTACCTACACGGATAGTTTTCGGACATTCATTTCGCCACTGCTAAAAGCCAGACCTCCCCCATTCTATCTGGTTACACGACAAATCGGTCATAGACAACCCACCCACAGACAGCTTGGTCATTGGCGGTTGGCGGTCACCCGGCGGTTCGTCCACGCGGTTTTTAGGTCAAAGAAATTTAGGCAATAGACAACTCGGCCAAAGACAGTTCAGCCATTGGAAAATCGGTCACGTGGCGGTTTAATCTGCGACATTTTGGTCACAGACAACTCGAGCACAGATATATTGCTCATAGACACAACGGTCATGGACAATTCGGTTACACGATAGTTTGTCTACACAAATTTTCGATCAACGACATTTCGGTCACATACAACGGTCATATACTAACAGGTCCAACACAGAAAATTTAAAATAAAAAAAAGAGTTATTAGAACTACACCAATTCAAAAGACTTTTTGGAGAGAAGCTTTCTGTGATGGTGCTGTCTGTGGGCCTATACTGTCTGTGACAAAAATATCGTTGATCGAAAAATCGTATGGACGAACTTTCGTGTGACTGAATTGTCTGTGGCCGATGTGTATGACCGAGTTGTCTGTGACTGAAATGTCGTTGACCGACAAATATGTAAGCAAACTGTCGTGTGACCAAATTATCTGTGACCAATGTGTGTGGCCGAGTTATCTGTTGTTATGTCGTTGATATAAAAATCGTGTGGTCGAAGTGTCGTGTGAGCGATTTGTCAGTGGACGAGCTGTTTGTGGATGAGCTATCTTTCACCAATTTGTCGTGACGTTATTCTACCCTCGTCTGACGAATTGCATGAAATCATCTGCCGCAAAACAACCCTCTGACCAACCCCCTCCCCCCCACCCCCCACGCGGTGACTGCATACTAAAATTATTTGTCAACCCGGCCACGTACTCGCATTATGATTTCATATCAAAATGTCACCGCTTGTGTTTCCACTTTCCAGAGAATCGTTATTTCTATGAGTGCTATTTGTCATGTCTGTTTAAATGAAAAAAAAATATAAAATCATTTTATTTATCATTTAACAGATCAACACTAAAAAATATTATAAATCATTTTTTTTATTTCTTATATATTTTTCATTGTGCACAACAGGTTATCCTTATTACAGTTCACCCGCGTAAATAAATATGTTTAATTTGCCACATGCAACCCCTTCGGAGGCAACGCAGAAAGAAGTTGTACTGTATGTGAAGCTGATCCATGAACTGCTGTTGTGAATAACACTGTATGTTTTTAGTTGAAATTTATTCAAATTAAAAATATTTTTCACAATGTGATTACAAAACGTTTACATTTCGTCGTTTAAAAATAACAATCCGTCCATGCTTTACTTCTGTATTTTTATACTACGATAATTATTTATGTTGTTGTTGGATATCCACAGTGCACACGATGCTTTGGTCACAGCGTTTCGTGACGAAAGACATAAATCTTTGGCTCACATATTGTTGCCGTTGCTTTTTGCCATTGTTTTGACGTTTTCGTCCTATTAACCGGATCCCGCTCTTTTTCGTAAGCTCACCCATGTATGAGGCTATATATTGTATGCACTCATCCATACATGCTTCCCGGATAGCAGGGATGGCTACAAGTGTACGAGTATTTTATTGAATCAGACATATTTGCTCAATTCTAAAATTTCACAAACTCTAGGTATTTTTCTTCTTCTTACCCTTGTTCCTCATTGCTGAGGGTTGTGACGCTTGTGGAATCAACTTTTCTTCTCCAGTTCTCTCTTGACTCCAACAAAACTCAAGGTATTTTGGTATAAACGTCTAATTATTAGTAAACATATGTAAGCAAGTAATTCCGCAATGTGTTAGCAAGTAATTATTACACATATTGTTGCTGCTGCAATAGAACCCTCCACGATTTGATAATGAAACTCTGAATCAGGTGAATAAAGTAGTAGCCATATCAGGGTGTTTTAAAGAGAGTATTTGAAAGAACAAACACATGAATATTAAAAGCAAATACAGAATTTACAAATTGTGCATAAGACCAATCCCCACATACGGCATAGAGACTAGAGCAGATATCTCGAGGATGAAATCCCTTCTGAGGCTTTCGGAATGAAAAAATATTATGATGCATTACCGGAAACACACCACATGATAGATTATTATGAAACACTGAAATAAGGAAAAAGTTCTGTACGGAAGACATCGTAAGTTAGAGAAGGCAACGAAGACTATACTGGTGCGAACGTTCAAAAAGAATAGGAAACGATAGAATCCCACGTATCGCTCTTCAAGGGATCTCAACCGAAAGAAGACTCCTGGGAAGATCTTCGAATATATAGAGTGATAGCTGGTAGTCTAGATCACACAAGAAAGAAGCGAAACAAGCAGATCTTCCGCATTTATGAAAGGCAGAAGATGAAGCATACACACACCTTCATACTAATACATTAATTCCGATCTGTGCGAGCGACATTTTAGATTAAAAAATCTATCAAAATTACAAGAGTGCAAAATTATTAACAAAATTGTAGCAGACAGAAGGAATTGAATCTATGGCTCCGAAAAGTAAAACAAAATGAAAGTGAATCAAGTAACCAAGGCCTCATAGAAATAGATTAAATCTAGTTGTCTCAGACCTGGGACAAATAAGAAAAACAGCAACGAATTACCATCCAGAATTTAATCCCCGACATTGGATTAAACATACAATTGAAATAGCGTGACGAGTCGCCCCTCTCGTTGTCTTTTTACCATATTCTGTCTGAACTGCTCGGCGCCACGTCTCACGCGTCTGCTGAATACCTAACAAGTCCTTTTGGGCAACTGTGGCCGCTGCCTTTTTTCCAAACGCCAGCCGACATTGGGAGGTCCTGCGACAGAAGATTCCACCTCCCATCCTCTGACAGATTGCATACCTTTGCAAACACCAGCGCCACATTATTTCGGAGCCATTGTTTTTTATTTGGCCCACATACACACGCACATATTTAGTTTTATGTTGCCACGCATCGTATCGAAACTACCAGCTCCTAGTAGGCATTGAAAAGTCTGAAAAAGTTTCAAAAATGTAACAATAAGTTTAACAAAAGTTTTTGACCTTAATTTGTAATCAATAACTACAAACAAAAAAATGATGGTTACAAATAAAATCTTTACAAGGAGGTTTCGCGTTAAAAGATAGGGAGCTATGGTTGTAATTCAAACTACAAATGTGTTTTCAATGATTAATTATTAATCTACAGGATTTCATCAAGGATTGAACCAAAAAATAAAGAATTAAGTAATACAGTAATATCGGTCATTGGAACTGTTACAAAAACCAAATGTAACTTTGAAATTTATTAATATTTTGGATGTTTAACTAATCATCGTAGGGAAACTTATATTTTTCTTGACTTTGGTTGGGATCGTAGCCAATGTCTTCAGTAGACATCTTTAATCACGCCGACAACAAAGGCGTCTCTAGAAGAAGTTGGCTACGACGCTAACTGAGTTCTCCTAATGATTTGTCAAATACTTGAAAATTTTATATGTTTCAATTTGTAAATAAAATCATAGTACCTGCAAGGTTCATTGTGTCGGAATAAAACTATGCAACTGTCTCATCGAAAGTAAGTAAACTCCCACTTCTAGTGGTGGCTTCCTCTGGTTTCATACCCCTTTAAGGAGATTGAGGTAAGAAGTATCTATCTGTTATCACTTAACATTCATATTACATGCATTCGTAGTTCAGTGGTAGCACTTCGGACTCGTAAATGGAAGGTTGTGGGTTCGAATCCCGGCGGAGCACAAGACATATATCATTTATATTTTCAAATTTGCTCTTCGCTGGGTTGAAAAATTCATAAACCTTTACCAAAGACCGGTCATCAAAAGGTCCATCCAGCCTTACAGCAACTGGGTTCTGCTTAAGAATTGACGCTTTCTACAGCGACGGCCAAGCTCGCAAAGGGCTTTCGAGGTGTGATACACATAAAAACAGCGCTCACAAAAGAAATAAGCCTAATATTATTATTATTATTATTCTAAAAAGCCGACACGTATAATTTAACGCATACACATGCCGCATGTGGGCTTACAACATGACAAAATCAATCTCAAATGAACATAAGTCCTTACGTTACAAAAAATGTGTTACTTTGATAAGTTTTAATAATTCTCTTCAACGCAGTACGCTGAAATTAAAAATTAAAAGTTGTTTATTAAAACAAAAACAAAAAACAGAACTCCTTATTAAATTGTTACAATCGCGCAACGTTTACGATAAGTGTTTTTGTTGTGTGAATAAATAAATGCTAATACCATAATAGCAGTATACTTTTCATTAGTGTTGCAGTATTCGTTTCACGTCGATCCGTCCATCTGCCGGCATTTCTATCGGCCGGCGTCTATTATCTGCCTAATCCCAGGGCTCAAAAGTGACAGACCCCAGACATGTCGGTGAAGAGGATACGAGCATACACTTGTGATATCATTCAGTTGTGTACAACAAGATAATATTAATGTGTGAATAAATAAGGCCGTCAAACAGTCGTGCTTTGGAGAGGTTCCACAGTTGATTAAAATAAAACAATTTTTTGAAAGTATTGATACGATTTTTTTTTTAAATAGATTTGTGAAGAGGAATGCAATTTACCAACCTATTCTACCTGGCCAGAAACAGGTATCAATATCATCAATTAATAACTCATTATAGTTTATTTCAATGAATTATCTCTTAATAATTACCCAACAAAATCTGTTGATCCAGGGTCAAAGTTATGGGCGAATGACCCAAGCGGGAATCGAACCAACGTGACTCTATTGTAAACACGCTAGAAAGATCAGCCCACTTGCCCCCTCGGCCATAACACCGACAATTTGACATAAGCACTTATTTTACATAATTTACTGAATAGATTTCTTATTGTTCACTCTGCCAAGGTCAGCAAAAATTGCAGGGTTGATCTTTATTTGAGATTATATAATTATTATATAAGAGCACATGCAGCATTTCGCACGTTTAATAATAAAGAGCAATAACTCAAAAAACATGAATGTTGGGAAAACGCGTTTGAAGTTCAGACACCCAGTACAACTTGTATGGGATGGAAAAGGCGACCGATGTTTTATCTCGGTCATATTCGTCCAAATTTAACGGCTGTCGCATTCTACGCATTCTTCTCGCATTGTTCTTGCGTTTTATTACAAAATCTCGATTTTCCCAATTTTCGAGTTATTTCTCTTTATTATTAAACGTGCGATTTGTAAGCGCAAACTTTCATGTGCCTGCTTGTCGGCATGCATTCAATACAAGCTTTAAATGTCAATACATCTTCGTAACTTGGATTATAGTAGACATAGTAACTCTTGATGTTTTTTTATATTTTCTAAGGGCCTGTTGCACTAAACTCCAATCAGACAAAAATCTAAATTAAGTGTGATTTCTCCCATGAAATACAAAAAAAAAGGTTGCATACACGTAAATCAGCTGATGCACATCATCTTTCCTGTTCAAATTCCATCATACTATTACCCACTCATTACCCATCATACATACATACACCCACTTCCGAGAAATATTTAACCGAGGTTCTAACCAGAATTAAGTTAGAAGATACATGTCAATAAATAATGATTGGAAGCTATTTTCATTAAATTGTGAATTTTTTACAATTTTTAAGTTATTTCACAAAACTATTTTTCACTGCATAGGTTACAATGAAATGTTCACTCTTCACTCTCTGCTTACAGATCTTCGCGTTACAATAATCAAAGCGACTCTGTCTGTCCCACAGAATCTTTGCTCGGAAAACTCTAAAGCCCTGTATTTTTTTACATAACTTTCAATTTTAAACTGATGAAAAAAACTACCCACACTATTGCAATAAGTGCGTTCTTAGGTGCGTTCAGTGTAATGTTGCTTTGATATTGTTGAAAATACACATCCTGTAATATAGAGTTAAGAAAGAATGGTTAGAAGACATGTTGAAAGAGGAAGTTAAACCAAAAGGATTCCATCATTCGCATTGCATCATACACTTTATGCAGAAAAACATTTTAAGAACCATCGTTGCAGGGCTTACTTCTTACATCCTGTACTCTAATTTAATTAAAACATAATATTAATTGTTGTTTAATTATTCGGTAATATTAAAAAAAAAAAAAAAAAAAAACATTTTAATAAGAAGCAGGTGTTTTTTTTTTCTTATTATAAAACTGGAATTGATAAAAACGGTGAATTAAAAACCTACTCATGTCGAATAAGGTGTTGTGCTGTTCTTTTGAAATGAAAATGTATAAAAAGTTGAAGTAAACATTTTTGACTTGACAAGTGCGAATTATTTTTACACGGAATTTTAAACTGTCAATGTCAAAAAAAAAAAAAAAATAATTGAATTTTGTAAAAATGAATTAACGCAACTTTTGAAAGTGGTCACGCACATCAGGATCGTTTTCCATCTTTGAGCGATTCACCTTATTTTGCCAAGCTGCATCTGCAGCGGATTCCTAGTATTCTTACCCTTTGAATATATTTTTTGTTTTTTAACATCACGCAAATTGTGATCTAGCAATAATGTCACAAGGAGTACCAATATGTATTAGAACAGTTTAACTGTAATAATGTCCTTTATTCATTGGCAAGTCGCGTCGAAATAGGGGATCTTGTTTTGTCGTGCCGTTGCTTTAAACATTTCAGGAATGCCGTCCACCACTTGTGAGAATGTAGAGATTTCTAGATTCATATTTTTTTCGAACTCTTTTTATTTATTTATGAATAAAATACAACATATGATACATAAAAGCAAGGGAAAACACCAAAGAAAAAAAAATAAACGCATTCCCATAAGCAGACACGCGTAAGTTCACATTTACCCATGCCGCACGTGGACTTAAAACACAAAAACCCATCTCAAATGAAATAAGCCCTGCAACTCTTGCCGACCTCTCCTTGAACAGGGGAGACATCGACAAAGTAATTTTTGTACAGTACGGGTGGTCAGCCTCATACCAACCTATAAGCCAAGGAAAAAATCTCAAATCAATATATTACAATCTGCAACTCTTGTCGTCATTCCTAGAAACAGGGCTGTCACGAATATAGATTTCACAAAAAAATAAGCAGATTCATGCTGTACGTAATGCACATTGTTAACCTAAGGTCAAAATATCACACCATCATTTATTCTAACCAGACATCATTAATTATCCAGAATCATCTCGGGGGTGTAGTTTCCATCATTAGCCCATCTCCCTCCCAACCTATTTCTGCCGCCGTCACTACCGATGGCACGCCACTTTTATATTTAGGGCGGAGCCGTGTGGGAACGTGCCCGTTTTAATTTCGCACACATTTTGATTGATGAGCGCGCATTATTTGGAGAAAAAAAAAGTTGTGACGCTTGCCTCTTCACTAGGTGAGAGGAGCAACACGCGGATGCGATTGAACTTCGGTCTGTACTCCATACTGACATTGACATCGAAAGAAACATCTTACTTTTCGTTAGATGTTTACAATAACGAAAGAAATGCAACTTAGTAAGCTAGACATATAGTATAATATTGTTACGAATTTAGGGTTCAAAAGTCTTTCAATTAAAAATACTGGTCTTCTTATACAGTTGTTTATTTTACACTTTTAATAATTTATTTTCACAAAGATAGTCTCGACTATTCCATTACACTTGGTTTCTGTTCACTGGTTAACTTAGTTCAATGTAGTTGTAAAGCTCGTAGGATACTGGCTCTGCAAGCAACTCGCACCCTTCTGATACTCTTCAAAACAGTACAATCTAGATCTTTATTCGCTAGACAGTTCCAGAAAGGCGTAGTAATCATTATTTTTCGATGCTTCAAGTATTTTTATTCAATGATTCCTACCCACACAATATAATACAGAATTCCTATAACTATAACTATTATTCTAGTACTTACATAACAATATCTTGCCACGTAATTCCCTAAGGAGTTCGCATGTGGCGAGTGGAATCTATTTACTTTTACAGGTAAGGGGGCCGGGCAACCACTATAGTTATGAGAGCTTTCCAGCTCCCGGGGGGGCTGGTTCTTATTTCTTGTAAAGGCTAAGTATACCTTGGGATCGAACCCTTGCTCTCGGCATGGAATGCAAACATTCTACCAGCTGAGCTATCGACCGGACTTTTTACGAACTTGGTCGTCGCTACAAAGCGCCAATTCTCAAGCAAGACAAAGTTCCTGTAAGGCTGGATGGAACTTTTGATGACCGGCCTTTGGTAAAGGTTTATGAATTTTTCAACCCAGCGAAAAGTAAATTTGAAAATAAAAATGGTAAATTTTTGTGCTCCGCCGGGATTCGAACCCACAACCTTCCATTCACGAGTCCAGACCCCTACCTACGGAACGGAAATTAGTGAAATCAATATACATATCGATGTCGTGGTAGAGGAAGACCGAGAAAGGTATGGATGGACCAAATATCCGAAATTGCGAATGAATGGAATATCCAGAGTCATAATAAAAGAAGAGCTTGTATAAAGAAGGTTATGACTCTGGAGGAAATGAAAGAAGTATGCAAGGATAGAAAGAAATGGCGGTTGATCTGTGATGTTGGCGGCTAGGATTTGTTAAAGTGAAATTGGTTTTATGATTTAGTTTTTTATGTCCATGTATTTATTGTTATTTATTGATTTAAAAAAATGTAATTTGTAATGTATGTTCCTTGACTTATAGGTTGTTATGCGGCTGACCACCCATAATATAAAAATTGGTTCACTTTGCCAATGTCACCCCTGTTTCAGGGAAGGACGGCAAGAGTTGCAAGGCTTATGTTCATTTGAGATTGGGTTTTTATATTGTAGGTCCACATGCGGCATGTGTTAGCGCGAAATTATACATAATCTGCTTGTGGGAATGCATTTAATATAAATCTTAAATGATATATATCTTTGCAGCTTAGATTAGATTAGATTAGATTAGATATCTTTGAATGGGTTTCTCAGATAAATGCAGCTTTTTACCTATTTTCTATGAGGGAAAACTCTAAAACAGTGTTGAATCCTTTAGTTAAGAAGTATTTCATGAGGATTTCTTTATAATAAGTATACTTATGAGATTTTGTTTACTTTAAATACACAAGTCTTTTTTAAAATAGATTTTTGAAGAGGAATGCATATTTTTCCCGGAGAGAAACATATATTTACATTATCAATTAATAATTAAATAGTTTATACTCTATGAATTAGTATTTAAAAATTACCTAATAAAATGTGTCAAAACGGGATGAGAGCTACTGTCGATAGGACACAGCGCAGGCGGACCTACACTTGCGCTTATTTCAATAACGCTAATTTGAGTATCAGCAATTTATCCGCTCAACCATAGCATCGACAATATGGAAGAAAAGTCAGTAAATATATGATTACCAACCCCTAGCGTGGCTAATGCAATAATTAAGTTATTGTCAGAACATTTCCGATGCTCGGTGCAAGATGTTTGGTGATCTATTTAATTTATCCCCGCACTCGCTTTGCTTTTGCTTCATTTTGTGCTCTTATTGCGCTGACGTAGGTGAGTAAATCATTTTGCTAAAATATAAGTAACTGCAAGAATCAGCTTCCAGTTTCCTGACTATCCATCTTTTCAATTTATTGTATGTGTGACATCGAACTTAAACATTGTTCTAAGCTTTAAGTTTTTGTTTTTATAAACTATCTACCAATAATAAAAACAACGCATTGATTTTCAGTTTAATGATATGGAATGGAATAATTACAATCTGTAATTTAAGTTGCTATGATATAGTCCAATTTCTCAAACAGTTTTTCTTTTAAAATTTATCGCTCAACATGCTCAAGCGAACGACTTTTATAAAACTTGATATAAAAGTTCGGAAATAAGGTTAGTAGGTACGTGTGTATTTATGCAATATCCAAAGTAAGCCAGCCATAAGTAAATGTTTAAAAAAAACTATTACTCGTACATAACATTAATGGAACGAGAGATGGCATAAAAGGTTCCGATATCGCTATTTTGATATCACAAAAAGGGTCGGATACATTTAGTTGTTGCATACATGCCAACGTAAGCAATTACTAAGGCCCGGTATTTTGAAGTATCGTAAAGTTAACTAAAATACAATTTTAGTTAAATCATCATAATATTTCACTCACCGAATTTCGGCAGTAAATATTTAGTAACTTTAACTTTCGATTTTCAAGATGGCGGCGCTTCACTGACAGCAGCTGTTCTTTTTTAATGTAAGGATACATCAAAATTGTTGCAAACTGAACATTTTATGTCTCGTTTTCTAGCTTAATTAAGGTTAGGGATATGATTTTTATGAATAGTTGTTTGTTTTAAAGCTTTTGAATGGCATTTTAATTATTTCCAAGTTTTGGGGGCGTGGCTTCATACTTCGGCAATGTTCGGTTTTAGTTAACTCGAGATTGAGTATTTTGAATAAAAGTTCAAGTAATAGTTAACTAAAATATTACTACAGTTCAATATACCGGGCCTAAGGCCCGGTATTTTGAAGTATCGTAAAGTTAACTAAAATGCAATTTTAGTTAAATCATCATAATATTTCACTCACCGAATTTCGGCAGTAAATATTTAGTAACTTTAACTTTCGATTTTCAAGATGGCGGCGCTTCACTGACAGCAGCTGCTCTTTTTTAATGTAAGGATACATCAAAATTGTTGCAAACTGAACATTTTTTGTCTCGTTTTCTAGCTTAATGAAGGTTAGGTATATGATTTTTATGAATAGTTGTTTGTTTTAAAGCTTTTGAATGGCATTTTAATTATTTCCAAGATTTAGGGGCGTGGCTTCATACTTCGGCAATGTTCGGTTTTAGTTAACTCGAGATTGAGTATTTTGAATAAAAGTTCAAGTATTAGTTAACTAAAATATTACTACAGTTCAATATACCGGGCCTTAGGAGATAGATAACATTCCAAAATGAATCGTCTCTAGTACGGAGCGACACAGACTCTCGACAGTTCAGGTCGAAAAATGCGTATGTATTTGAAAAAAAATCTGTTCTCGGTCACTTACGAATCTCCGCCAGAGGTGCTATTGAAATAGTGGATAACTGAAGGAAACTAACAAATATAAAGGCGACAGTGCCCCGAATATAAAATATTGCGTAAATCTCACCTCGATTGCGTAAATGAAAAAGATGTATGAAGTGTACAACGGCAGTTCTAGAGAGTAGTAATTTAGTTTTATACATTTTGTATGCTTTATACTAGAGGCACAGATCTACAATTACAATTATCAAACAGATGCATTTTAAAAGAGCATGAGGTATGCGGAGAAAAAGCAAAATATGAAGACGTACTTATTAATGAAATAATGATGTAGATATGAACGAAATAAGAGATGATTGTTGAGATATGAGAGCACCAGATAAGAGTGGGAAGTCTAGAGAGTCGCAGTTAGATACATTGATCGAGTGCACACTATTCACATTGCAAATCGAAAACCTATCAAGAAGTTACACTATATGTGTAGCTTAGTTGCGTTTTTGCGTTATGGGTTATCCGGTGCAAGTGCAAAATATGAAGACGTATTTATTAATGAAATAATGAAATATATAATTCGGCTGATTTATTTGGTGAGCGCTGTTTTTGTGTGTATCACACCTCAAAAGCCCTTTGCAAGCTTGTTCGTCGCTGTAGAAAGCGCCAATTTTCAAGCAAGATCTAGTTGCTGTAAGGCTAGATGGACCTTTTTGATGACCTTCTTCTTCTTCTTGTGCCACTTCTAACGAAGATCGGCGATCATCATAGCTATTTTGAGTTTTGATGCTGTGGCTCGAAATAGGGACTTGGTGCTTCTGCCGAACCACTGTCGCAGGTTCTTCAGCCACGATGTCCTTCGGCGTCCCTGAGATCTTCTCCCCTCAATCTTACCCTGAATGATAAGATGAAGGAGACGGTACTTCTCATTTCTCATAATGTGACCGAAGTACATTAGCTTTCTCTGCTTAATGGTAGGCAGGAGCTCCTTTGTAGTGCGCATTCGTTGAAGGACTTCTTCATTGGTGACTCGATCACGCCAAGAGATCCGAAGCATTTTTCGGTATAAACACATCTCGAATGCTTCAATACGTCTCTCCAGTGCCTGCGTGAGAGTCCATCCCTCCATACCATACAGAGCGATTGGGAAAACGTAGCACCTCACTATGCGCTTCCGGAGTTCAAGGCTTAAATTTCGGCACAACAGTAATTTGCTCATTTTAGCGAAGACATTTCGGGCTTGCTCTAGTCTGCTTCTGACTTCTTGACACATGTCCCACTTTTCGTTGACCACACATCCCAGGTACCTGTAACTAGTGCATCTTTCAATGCTTTCGCCATCTAGTTCTACATGTACGGAGGCGTTTGTGTTTCTGCTGATAACCATGACCTTGGTCTTCTTAAAGTTTATGTTAATGCCAGCTTCTTTGCTAGCGACATTTATTCTGGTCAACAATGTTTGCAGATCCGCCTGAGTGTCAGCGAGTAGGACTGTGTCATCAGCATACCGCAGGTTGTTTACCAGCTGCCCGTTGACAACAATGCCTTCCCTAGCCTCATGATTGCCGGCTTGATGACCTTGCTTTTGATGACCGGTCTTTGGTAAAGGTTTATGAATTTTTCAACCCAGCGAAGAGCAAATTTGAAAATATAAATGGTATATTTGTTATGCTCCGCCGGGATTTGAACCCACAACCTTCCATTTACGAGTCCGAAGTGTTACCACTGGACTACGGACCGGTCAATGATGTAGATATGAACGAAATAAGAGATATGAGAGCACCAGATAAGAGTGGGAAGTCTATGTAGAGGGTCGCAGTTACATTGACCGAGTACACACTATGCACATTGGAAATCGGAAAGCTATCAAGAAGTTACACTATATGTGTAGCTTAGTTGCGTTTTTGCGTTATAGGTTATCCAGTGCAAGTGCAACATATAAAGACGTATTTACTAATGAAATAATGATGTAGATATGAACGAAATAAGAGATGTTTATTGAGATATGAGAGCACCAGATAAGAGTGGAAAGTCTACGTAGAGGGTCGCAGTTACATTGACCGAGCACACATATGCACATTGCAAATCGAAAAGCTGTATCTCTGCGCGTACACATTCGATCGTAATGCAATCTCCATCGCAGCACAAACATTGCCAAACTCGCGTGTTTGTTCAATCCGACGGCGACTTCTTTATTAGAAAAACACAAATGAATAAAATTAGTGGAAGCGGCGGGCTCCGCGTATCGGCAAACATGGGCGCGTGGCCGTCAAAGGAAGGCGGTGCCGCGCAGAGGTTATGTGAGGGCTTATGCAAATCCGCGACACCCCTCGCAGACGCCCCGAGGGACGTCACAACTCTGGCGCTGCGCTCAAATTGAAAAGAGCAGCGCGATATCAAAATAAAACACACACTTAGTTTGATAAGTCATAGTTGTAATGTGGGGTGGACGCAACCACTGCCAACTCGGTGTATCCATTGCTCGCCTTCTTTCTATTATCTTTTGAAGTCGACATGTCGTCCCCTCGGTGCTTGTTTGTCTTGTGTCTAAACGCAACTAACCTACACGTGTAGTGTTACTTCTTGCCGCGTTATCCCTTAAGGGTGTCGCATGTGGAAAGTGGAAGCTATTCATTTTTACAGATTAGGGGACAGGCCTTACGCCAAGAACTTCCGTTGAAGTGGAGGTTTCCCAGTTCCCGAGAAGGCTGGTAATCATTTCTTGTAAAGGCTAAGTAAACCTTGCCGATATTCCTAGAAAAAAACTTTCTTATACGTACATCGTGATTTGTATTTTTTTGCATTTTAATGCCATTGTAATCACCATTTGATATTGAAAGCTGAAATCCAGCCTGGGTTGGCAAAGTATAATCTAAGTTGCAAAGATAAATTAACATTTGAAATTTATATTAAATGCGAGCTCGCAAACAGACTAGTGTAAGCTCACGCTTACAAACATTGCATGTGTACTTGCATGCATTTTTTGCCGACCTTTCCTAAAACAGGGCTGACCATTTTTACCATTTTTACATTATTGGTGGTCAGTCCCATACCAACCTTCACAATGTCAATTGAAAAAAAACTAGAAACCACCCTCAAATGGGTTGAGTGACGCATTCATCTTTTAAGTGTTTTTTGCCAGTTTCGCCAAAAAAAAAAAAATCAACGACAGAGTTGCAATAAATGTGATCATAATTCATTTCGCTGTTACTAACGGGTACAAATCTAAAAAAAGTGGAAACGATAAAATCGCGGAAGCACACACACAGTATTTCACAATAAGAGCGGCCGTGTCTGCGCGGCGTGTATCGCTGACAAATTCCCGCTAAAGTTAAAAGCATTATAAGTTATGTATGGGGGTGTTTAAGGACTCACCCCTCCCTCCTCGCCTTTGATATTTCGATTATGGATTAATAAAAGCCGGGCACGTGCTGTGGATTGTATTTTTATTTAATTTATGAGTTGTGAATGTTTATTAGTTTGTGTGACTGGGTTAACTGACGGCTTTTCTCCCTTACTCCGTTGGGGGACAGCGTTTCCCTCTTGGGGGACGCGCAGTACCTACCACGAGAATAAAGAAATACACTTGCTGCAATCGAAAATGCATTGAATTGACACTGACACTCCTAGAGAGTGAATTACTTTACAACCATATTTCGATTTACAAAATTGAGTATTGTTTTATACTTGGGGTAGTGAGTGCCCGGCCGACTTACAAAAGCAACTCTCTTGTAATAATAATACTGCCAATAAGTAGCTACATGAATACATCCATGCACCCACTTGTATTACACAATTTCTCTTCTTATATTCCACGCTTCCTTACTCTCATATTGAACTGTTCCCCTAAATTATATTTATGTGTTAGCCGTCAATCTAAAAAAAATTGAAATCGATGGAATGCATTGAAATAAAAAATATAATACAAGTCCGTTAGTTAGTTGATTTAGCTAGAGTCTGGTTGATAGCTCAGTTGGTAGAGCGCTGTATTCCATGCCAGAAAGCTAAGCTTCTTGGATCGGTCGTAGTCCAGTGGCAACACTTCGGACTCGTAAATGGAAGGTTGTGGATTTTAATACCGGCGGAGCACAAAAATATACCATTTATATTTCCAAATGTGCTCTTCGCTGGGTTGAAAAATTCATAAACCTTTACCAAAGACCGGTCACTGAAAGGTCCATCCAAACTTACAAGAACTGGGTCTTGCTAGAAAATTGGCGCTTTCTACAGCGACGATCAAGCTCGCAGAGGGCTCTTGAGGTGTGATACACACAAAAACAGCGCTCAACAAATAAATCATGAAGAAGGTTATGACTCTGGAGGAAATGAAAGAAGTATGCAAGGATAGAAAGAAATGGCGGTTGATCTGTGATGTTGGCGGCTAGGGTTTGTTAAAGTGAATTTGGTTTTATGATTTAGTTTTTTATGTCCATGTATATATTGTTATTTTTATTCTTTGATTTTAAAAAATGTAATTTGTCATGTATGTTCCTTGACTTATAGGTTGTTATGCGGCTGACCACCCATAATATAAAAATTGGTTCACTTTGCCAATGTCACCCCTGTTTCAGGGAAGGACGGCAAGAGTTGCAAGGCTTATGTTCATTTGAGATTGGGTTTTTATATTGTAGGTCCACATGCGGCATGTGTTAGCGCGAAATTATACATATCTGCTTGTGGGAATGCATTTAGTATAAATCTTAAATGATATATATCTTTGCAGCTTAGATTAGATTAGATTAGATTCGATCCTCATAACAGTTGTCAGTATAGATTTCTCGTTTCGGTGTTTATTTCAAACCAGTAATCTAAGAACAAGGCTTACTCAGTGTTCAGAAGAAATGAGAACTTACTTCCTCGGAAACATAAAGCCGACTCCTTACCTGTAACTATGAAAAGGTTCAACACGTCACATGCTACCTTTTCACGGTCATCTCGGCAAAGGGTTGCACTAAATTTTGCGTTGCGTAGTTGTGTTGCTTCAGTTCTATACCAGAGGGTGAAGGTTTAATCCATACCAAGGCCGTACTAGAACTAACAGGCCGTGGCGCGCCCTATCCCCGTTACGAACTTAGTGCTACCACACAATAATACAGGGACTTGCCATTCAACTCATACAAGAAATACTTACTTGTAACTGATGATTTCTTAAATATTAACTAGTAATTATTTATCTCAAGCAGTCAGACCTCCAAATACTCCTATATTTACACAGTAATACTGAAAAGAAGTCAATTTTGCCCACATATATGTACTCATAGTAGAAAACAAACAACGATAGAGGTTTCAAATTTTTAATTTAGTTTCTTAAACAAAGAGAAATATTTTTGTGGATATTTTAATTGAGAACAATGCTGATATAAATAAATAACATAAATGTGTACAGGACTCTTGAATTAATTACACGAAGTGGTACAATATTTAGGGATTTTTAAGTATTGCGTAAAGTTGCTTGAAACAATTTGATGTTTAGATTATATTATATTACACAATATTTTATTTTCAACAAGGTATTTGGTGAAATGAACCGATTTTTACTGTATGGGTGGTCAACCTCATACCAAACTAGATGTCAAAGAACAAGGCAAATGCAAAAAAAAACAAAATTTAAGTAAACATTAATGAATAGTTCCCACTTAACTGTTTTTTACTTATTTAATGAAACATATCTTATGCTAACTATATATTTTCATCTATAATCTAAGTTTCAAAGATATGTTCACACTCAAAGCTCATTTGAAATGCATGCCCACAAACATACATTGGCAAAGTGAACCATTTTTTACAGTACGGGTGGTCAGCCTCATACCGACCAATAAGTCAAGGAACTACATTAATAATAACTCTACAATATGACAAAAGTAAATAAAGCATTGACATAAACACAAATTAAGTCACTACACAAAAGACATCCGAAAACTTCAAAACTAATTTATCAACAGATTGAATTTTTTTCTTTAATGATTAGTTAGTTGAAAAAAAACTTATTTTTTTTTACACTTTACTAAGTTTTTCAAACGGATTTAACATTTTTTAAACACTTATTGATAAAGGTATTTTTTCACAGCAGGAATTTGCACCAAAACATAACACCATTCAACAATATAGCTTTTCGGCATTTGTGTGACGTTCGGACAATTATAGGTTATGAACAAATTGAACGAAGTTTTTAAGAAAAAACTTACAAAAACACATCTAATTATACACAAATCCATACGCAAAAGTTCCGTGACCCGTTTACTATAATAAAACAGTAATGTTCCATGAAAAAACAACTTTTTACAAAAAACACCACAAAAATATGACAAGACGTGTGATTGTAATTTGAATTATTGAGTTATTGTGTGAATTTAGTACTTTCTTAGCAAAATATTGTACTCAACACTTCGAAAAAATGATAAACTTTCAGACACAGTAAAGTTTTTAGATAATAATATAGTTTTTATATTTTAAACTTATTTTTTAAGATTACAACTTCACTCCCGAAATGCCAAAAATGGCGACTAAATTGTACTACCGCAGTCGGCCGCTGGCGTTGCGCCGCACTAAGATGATGACGTGTCATCCAAAATTTCAAACGCTTCCCGGCCTGTATCTCTAGTATGGCCTTGAATCCACACCAAAGGTGTCAGATATGATTTGCCAAAAGATACCGTGTTGTTTTTTGAACTCAAGTTATGGTGTCGTTAATGTTTACTAAGCTCTCATGTGACCATAAAAACCTGGTCCTTTAAAAGTATGGAATTTTCTATATGAAGCAAGGAACTTTGCCAATGTCACCCCTGTTTCAGGGAAGGTCGGCAAGAGATGCAGGGCTTATGTTCATTTGAGATTGGGCTTTTTTTATATTGTAGATCCACATGCGGCATGTGTGATCGCGAAATTATGCGTGTCTGCTTGTGGGAATGCATTTAATATGAATCTCAAATGATACATATCTTTACAGCTTAGATTTAGATTGAGATTTAGAAGGATAGTTGTCGACGTTAAACTAACCTCCCTAATTGTGTAAATAAATGTCTGGGTCCACATTTTTCGTGCAGGCTGAGTTACTCTTGCTGGTAATTTAATCTTTGGTTTGAAATAAGCAGTGAAATGGGAAATCATTTCTTACATCCCTCTTCTTCTTTTTGTGCCACTTCTATCGAAGATCGGCGATCATCATGGGGGCCGTCCATAAATTACGTCATCGATTTTGGCCGATTTTCGACCCCCCCCCCCCCTTACAATCATCCCATAGTCATTTTTTAATGACCCCCCCCCCCCTCTTGCTGTAATAATGGATGAGCTTAATAATTAATAATGTTATATTACTCACATGATGTTTTGTATATTTTGTAGAAATTGGTATTTACAAGAACGACGTCACTTTTGGTACCTGTACATCATTTGCCATCATCCGCAGACCAGACTCCCCCCCCCTTAATGCAAATGACGTAATATACAGCCCCATGGCTATTTTGACTTTAGATGCTGCGGCTCGAAACAGGGACTTGGTGCTTCTGCCGAACCACTGTCGCAGGTTTTTCAGCACCGATGTGCTTCGGCGTCCCTGAGATCTTCTCCCCTCAATCTTACCCTGAATGATAAGATGAAGGAGACGGTACTTCTTATTTCTCATAATGTGACCAAAGTACATAAGCTTTCTTTGCTTAATGGTAGGCAGGAGCTTCTTTGTAGTGCGCATTCGTTGAAGGACTTCTTCATCACTTACATCCTTAGTGAGGATCAAACTCAAGACCTTTGTTATTGAACGCAAATATTGTATCAATTAAGCTATCGACCGGACCGGAAGTATATGATAAAATTACATTATAATGCAACGAAATTTACTTTAGTTGAACAATGGACACGGCGTAGTGGCGTGTCTTTAAATCTCTCACAACAATCCCCTCCGATTTCTGGAATCTTGTTCGTACACACAAAGGCAATACAAAATAATTCTTTAAAAAAGTATGTTGGTGGTATGCCTCGCACGTCATGTCGACTCGTTTGATCGCAAAGGCTTTATTTTTTCCCTTTGTAATGAAATTCGTTAGAGTTTAATACACAAACACTCTCGATTAATTAAAAGGTTTTTTTTTTCAGTTTGTCTAAATATAAGTCGGGAGCTAAAAAAAATGTACGATTTTATTATGTAAGCATGCTGCACACTAGGGTGGGTTCGTTTTCATCCGTTTTATTTTTTAATACGTAAAAAAATGCAAAACGATATTTTGTTAATCAATAATTTTCCTTGACTTGGAGCTGACCACTCATAATGCCAAAATGGTTCACTTTGCCATTGCCACCTCTGTTTCAGGGAAGGTCGACAAAAGTCCAAGCGTTAATGTTCATTTGATGTTTTGATTTTAATTGTAAGTACACATTCAGCATTTGTTAGCGTGAACTTTCTCGTTTCTGTTTGTGAGATTGTATTTAATATGAATTTGAAATGTTAATACAAGTATATCTTTGGTACTTAGATTATAGAAAAATAAAACGTAATATGAAAAACTCTAACAGTGCTATTCACGAAACGTTTGATCCATAGCTGATGTACGGATCATGGATATTTTTATGGAAACTCCCTTCACGCTGCGGATGAGCCATGGATTTACTGTTTGAGAATAACGCCAAAAGCCTTCGGTACGACATTCAAGCGTTGAAGTTCTGCAGTATTTTTAATACTCACCAAAAGTGGTTATAGTTTTAGCTTTTTTTGTTCTTTTTTTCTCTTTAATTTTATAACATCTTGCCATATCTTCTAATGGTTTGACAGTGTTATTCTATATTGTTTTTTTCATGATTTTTATGTTTTTTGAGAATACGAGTTTAAATAAACATTTGCCAATAAATGCTGAGTTAAAAGTGAAAAGAAAAAAATAAGTTCCTGGTTGTTTTGATTTTTTTTTTTTTTACAGTCTCATCCTAAACTAAACATGGTTAATTGTACATCCAAAATATTACACTAAACAATTAAAAGTAAGATTGATGAATCACTTGTAGAAGAATTAAACAAGTTTGTGTCTATTATGCAATGAGATTGTTATTCTTCTTCCTCTGTAACAAACTTAGGGTAAGCAACCTTCCGTACTTTCTCCATTTTAGCCTATCCAAGGTGTCCTATATATCTTCCAGACCTTTTGGATAAGGTTTTGGGTAGATGTCTTCCTATTTTGATTCTTTTAATAAACCACAACATTCGTAGAAGTCTTTTGTAGGCACTTTATTTCAAAAGCCAGAAATATCCTTTTATGTCTTTTAGATAGGCACCAAGTCTCACAGCCGTACTCCAAGATATTCACGAGGAGTTCAAAAAACTTACCTTAATCTTATTCCTCAAATGATGGTGCTAAAGTAAGTCAAAATTAATAATCAAAATACTTTTTGTTTTTATTCGTACCACCCTAACATGTACCAAGACGTAGGTATTGCATGGGTTATTGTAAGTACAAATATTATATTCATACTTAGGTACGAGTATATGCTCGTAGTACAGAATTAAATAAAACAACATTCATTTTGACATGCACGGTCTGAACAATGTCAAACAAAAGCCTTTTAGAAATGTGGATTCGTGTAATACATAATTTATTAGCTGCAAAGCCTAATTTATGTAACTGACGAAGGGTTTTTGTTTTTAACATTTCGTATTAATAACCTTTGTTCATACTAAAACGGCACAAATGTCCAGAAAGACAGCAGGATTTTTAAAATGCCCTTAATCTTATGTTTGATCAAAATGTAGTTAATTCTAAAAATGTGTTTGATACTGAAATCTGTTTTGTAGAGTAAATGTAAATATACAACATTTAGTATGACAAAAAATCTAAAATACACGAGATTCATACTTCATTTTTGGTCTTCATAACGTGATAGGTACCTACTACTGGCTGACAGCTGCCCTAGGACAGTCTCATCGTGACATTTCAATGGAACATCTGTAATGTGTTAAATTATCTACAAATTTCAATGTTACTAATGTTTTTGTGAAATTTATGATTGTATCCAAGCTCAAATAAAGTTTTTTTATGCATATCACCAACAGTTCTAGTTTTCATATTTTGGGGCTTTTGTAGTTAACACAGTTATTGTATAAAGAAATACCCCTCAATTTAAAACAAAAAGATAATTATTTTACAGACAATTGAAATCCGTTTTTAAAATTCTTTATTTTACAACATATTTTTTAGTGTGAAAACTATTTTTTTTTCAATAAAAACGTTGGTTGAAAGTGAATTTGAGCTGTATTAAATGAAATAATTATACTTTGTTGTTCTCTACAATGCATGTTGCACGTTTAAAGTTCTTTACCTATTTCTATAATCTAAGTTGTAAAGATATATTAACATTTAAAGCTCATATTAAATGCATGCCAACAAACCAACACGTGTAGTTCGCGCTTGCAAATGCTGAATGTGTACTTACAAATAAAATTCAATCCTCAAATGAACATAAGCCCTACAACTTTTGCCGACCTTTCCTGATACAGGGGTGACATTGGCAAAGTGAACCATTTTTTACAGTATGGGTGGTCAGTCTCATACCAACCTACAAGTCAAGGAAATTAATCCAATTAAATTTAATCCATTAAATGTAAGTAGATACTTGTATTCTTTAAAACAAAAACAAAAACGTGTGCAAACACGTATTTCAAGTATATTTATTTTGCCAAATAATTGTGCAAAAACGTGTTTTTACAAAATACGAAAAAGAAAAATAAACGTGTGAATCGCACCTGGCGGGATATGCCTCGATTCGTTCTGGAAAGCACCTTAATCCGCCGCCGAACCTTTTTGACTTTTAGATCAAGTAAAAAACGTTTTACAAAAAAATATATCGAAACAAAAAAAGCGCTGCTAGTTGGGCGTTTTAGATTTCACAAATTTTTGGTAAACGCTGTGGTTGTGTTTAAACGTATTAAAATTTGAGATACAGCTGATTTTAAGCCCAGATAATCACGAAATGTGGGTAATTCTTTAAATTGACGATTTGAGAACCAGACAGGTATAAGTGTATGTACCTATACATTATAAAGCAACCGTTTTTTAAGCGGAATATTAGCGCTCAATATGATCTTTGACTTAGTAGATATTAATTTGTTATTATTAATAATAATATATTATGAGGAAACCTCTTTCTCTATGCTCCTGTTTTATAGAAAGGCAGCATGAGTATATAAATAATAGATACCTGAAGAGCTCTAAAAAACTTTTTTTAAAGAGTTCTTTGCAGCAATCCACTCAAATATCAGAGAATTCTGAGGTTCATGTTACTTATTGTTTGAATGCCTGAAAGGTAGCGGTTGATAAATAATAATAAAAAATTTGGCTGATTTCTTTGGTGAGCGCTGTTTTTGTATGAATCACACTCAAGAGCCCTCTGCGAGCTTGATTATCGCTGGAGAACGCTCCAATGGTGACCGGTCTTTGATAAAGACAATTTTCCAACCAAACGAAGAGTAAATTTGAAAAATGAAATATTTTTTCGTGCTCCGTCGGGATTCGAGCCCATCCAATCACGAGTGTAAATTTTAAACCACTAGACTACGATCGATCACTGGTTGGTGTTTTGATCTTTTTAACAGGGGTGTTAAATGCGTGTTTTTGGGTAACCTACGTTTGAGATACTGAATGAAAGTGGCGATTGATAGAAGTTTTAAATAGACCAGGGTTAAATTTTGGTGGGAGCACAGATAACAGAAATATTAACAAATTATAGGCCATTTCCATGTCTAGGTATTCACAAATAATACTGTATATAATAATCAGCAAAAGTTTCTTTAAAAAAAACATAAAAAATAAAATGGAAATAAAAATATACATACTTCCAAAGACACGTGCTTAAAATTTTATAATTAAGATACGTTTACAAAAGACAGCTAAAATAATTTATTTTTAAAAGTAAATATTGTTAAAAGCCTTATAATTAAACTGTTACATTTCGCAAAGAAAAAGCGTTTTTGTTAATTATCTCCACGTCATAATTTTTGAACGGTGGTAATGGCTACACGCGTGATTATAATATCAACTTTCCATTACAATAATGTAATTAATGTTAGCGGAAATGAAATTATGTTAAAAAAAAAACAGCAAATTTGGTAGAAAAAAGTTTGTACCTATAACTTTTTCTAAATGAAATCTAGTAATTTTTCTACTTGAAGTTTAAGGTTGAAAAAAAAACGTATTTTAATATTTTTTGCCACTGGTTATGGAAGAAATTAAAGAAAGATATAAACATAATAATTTGCATTTTAGATTTCATTTACCTTTAAAAATAATAAAAGATGCCATTTAACATACTTCTAATGAAAACTTTAAGAAATAACTGTTTTTTATAAAGCTTTCTGAATTACATCACAATCGCAACTAAGCTGCACGTGTTTGTAGTGCGTTGTCGCTGAAAAACTTGTCTGTGGTGGGTGGAATCTATTTATTTTCACAGGTACGGGGCAACCTTACGTCAGCCATTCAGTAAGGTATGTGCTCGTGTCTTGTGAAATCTGAATTAACTCTGAGTTAACGATACAATGATTTTTGTCTTAAAATAAACGCTTACAGGGAAATCATTCTTGATACTTAACTAAAGTGTTCAAAAGCCTTGCCCTTTGGCATTGAAAACAAGCGCTATATTAAACAAACTTTATGAAATAAATATTTTTGTACAAAAGCATATCATAAAATTTGAAAGAAACAGTCCATAGAGGAGCATAATAACTGTTAAGTAAGCCCTTTATTAAATACATAGGTATATACGCACATATACACACAGTGCTACTCTCTCAAGCAAATGTCTTCGAGATAGCAGGTGCCTTTCTTACATTCAAAACAAAAAAAAAATGCTAACAACCTAATCCGTCTGTAAAAATGATTCAAAATCCTTAAATAATGCAAAAAATCAACTGCAGCAATACTGACAAAATTGGCAGTTAACACGATGATTTGGTTCAATAATTGCACGCTGTTGGAGCGCACTTAATCGCCGGTTGGATTAAAATGTTCGCTGCTTGTAGCAACATGCATCGAGAAGTTTTGGCATGTTAACAATCAAATTGCCAAGTCTGCTAACTAGACGTCTCTGTTCCGGGCTTGCGAACTGCTAAGTAAGGTGTTGGACGATCAGACTATCTGCAACTGCAAATTAACGCCAATTTCTTATTTGCAAAGGCTATGCAACTCTGTATTGATCCTGTGAATGAGAACCGGGAACGTGTAATTTATAATACTTTGTTTCATTTTGATGTAAACAGGTAAATTAAATATTCTTGAAGAATCTGTGCGAGTACACACTTACATAATGCTTGATATATATTATGAAAGTAATGCGCATTTTCTGGAAAAAAAACATTGATGAAACCTGTACAAAATTGACTTACGATCCTTAAAAATACTCACACCCTACACCAGTGCACTTGTGGAGACGTGTTTGCCATACCCGGAAGGCATCATGCAAGTCAACGAAAGAAAGGTCTCTGAGGAACTTTGTAACATGGTTTTGGATGGTTTCCACGGTTTTTCAATGCTTTTCTTTGACATCTCTCTTCAGTTGGGAAACAGAAAAATGTCACGGAGAGCCAAGTCAGGCCTGCGAGGGGGCTGAGAGACCACTAGGGTGTTACTCCTGGCAAGGATCTTCTTTCAAATCTTCTGTCAACACTTTGGGTATAAGTCTCGCGCTGACCTTGGCTATGTGCATAGCCATTCCATGCACCACAAAATAATGTGGTCATTTGATCATCGTTTACCTCGGTTCTGGTTGTTGTTGGGCGTCACAAACGGGCTTCACCGATGACTATTCTATTGAATGCTTTGTGTCACTTCCTAAAATTCAGTCGCCCTTGAAGGATTCTGGAAGCATCTGTGTATTTTGATTACTTTCGTAATAGGCTATGCATGTTGGTTCATTCATTTTTGCCCCTCACTTTGTCAACGTACATAGAAGCCGTGAGACGGGGATGGCCAAGCATAGCAGCCGATATAAAGGCATATACAGATTGGAGGAGACATTCATCCAAGAGTGGACCACGAAAGACTGAGAAAGAAAATGATTCATGAGATTTGAGTCTTTGACATATCGCTGCCTTAGTTCTTGTTTTTCGTATACGCCATTGAGAAAATTTTACATGATGTTTGCATCTGTACTGGACCAATGTGTCTTATGAACACAATAAATGTATTTAAAAAATATTTAAAAGAACTCTCACATTATCGAGTTTTACGGGGTTTCTTAGCTCAGATTGTGTAGAATTTGATTCATAAGACAACTGCATGACAAAGTCATATTTCACAAGATTGACGTAGGTATACGATAAACAAGAACTGGGGGAGCGATATGTAAGATATTTAAGAGTTTTTTTTTCAGACATAGCGTACTCTGCTCGGTTTATCTATGGCTTACCGAGCAAACCGTGTAAAAGTCTTTCTACATCTCAGTACACTACTGGACTTCCAACCCAACGGCGGATAGATAAACCGAGTAGAATGCGTCTATTGTGTAGTGGCTATACCGTTGTTTTGACACGTTTTGGGTTAGATGGCATGTGCGGCCCGGCACTTCAGGATGCAGTATTGACCGTTGTTTTTAAAGTTAATAAATCACATCGCATCAGCTCCCCGCCTGTGTGAAATGGGTATGTTTGGGCCATTATCACTTTACGCCTGTTCGCCGGGATAAGCAGTTGGGAGCGGCAATTATGCTGTCACTTCCCAATAGACTGACGGGAACAACCTGCCGTTACTTGCAAGGGCCTCGCCAAGGGAAGGCAAGGTATAATACTCGTGGCTAGCAGGAGCGAGCCTAGGATAACAATACAACCCATGCTTAAAAATATCTTATCAAATCTAATCGAATCGTATTTGAAAATATTAATCTTAATTGTGCACACTAAAATCCACAAATGAAATGAAGTGTACAGTAATGATTAATCCAAGAATCGTGCAGACTTTATTTCCTTGCTTTGAACGAACAACAATTCGTCCTTTTGAATCTTTACAATTGTTTTAAAAAGCCTCATTAACTGTTGTTGTGAATGCACAAAGAATTGAAATCGGAAGATTGAGAAAGAAAGTTGTATGTTTTCCGTTTAAAAAATGTTTCTAAAAATGACTACTTACCATTTTGTTTTTTTAAGATGGTAAAAATTCAACAATCTTTATGTTACAAATAACTGATTCCAAAGATGTTCTTGTAATAAATGCTCATATTACAAATCGTATGAAATGAAATTTTTTTTGATAACGTTTTTTCTTTCTTAAAAAAATTAACACATTGTTTCACTTTTTCTTTATTATTTTCAAAGTTTTACATTTGGTAAAACCTTTCTTTTCTAATAAGTCTTCAATCGATTCGTTAAAGTTTTTTCGTGATAATTGTAAATTTTTTTTTTTTGAGATATCGAACCGGTACATATGTCCTAAGAGCGATATTCTAAGGACTTATCCTTTCTTGAAGAATAGCTGATTTTTCTGACTAAAAATATGAGTGGGCTCAGCCTCTTTGCCTCTGTGATTAACCCGCCTCTGGTATTAATAGGGCTGACCCGCGATGATAATATTAATGCTACCCCAATTAACGGATGGTTTATGACGCAAAGAATCTACATAATGAATGGGTACATCTCTAATTTACAAGGTGTACTGTTTATTTTGAATACAACGCGCGGTATAGAATTTCTAAATGCAGTATTAGTGTCTAAATACATAATTACACACGATCCTGGGAGGTCCATTTCATGTTCCATTTCATAAATGTTAATATACCATTGTATTTAATTGTTTGATATGTATACCCGCCATTTAAACAATTCTGATTGATCTATTTTGAATTAATTTAGAAGAAATCGTTCGACCTTTTTAAATTATATAATCACCCATTTGGAATGTACAATTTGTAACAAATACTTGATTAAGTGAAAATTAAAATCTGTTTAATAACGCTACTTTTAAGCTACACATGTAGTGTAATTCCTAGTTGCGTTTTCTCCGAAGGGGTTGCATGTGGTAAGTAACATCTATTTCTTTTTTCAGGTAAGGGGGCCAAATTTACACCTACAACTCCAGTATAAGTGGAGGTTTCCCAGCTGCTGAGGCTGCTGGCACTCATTTATTGTGAGGGCTGAGTAAATCTTGCCGGTATGTCATTTTTGGATTAATATATACTATCATTTCTGATACCCTCGATGGGATTCGAACCCGAATGCAAGCACTCTACCAACCTTCGGGGATAACGCAGACAAGAAGTTACACTGTGTGTGTAGCTTAGTTGCGTTGCGTTAATGTTTATGTTATAATCCCTTTTATAATCAAAGACATTTTAAAATATAATATTCAAACTACAGACCAAGATTAGGTGGTCCAGTAAGTGTAGCTACATTCATTTAAATATTTAAACAATAAAAACGTAGTAAAAAGAGCTCTGAGCAAATACGTATACTATAAATGCTTCAGAAGGAAAAAAGATAGACGCTTTAATGTCGGTGGTACGGCCATAAAACATCGCAACATTATTCAAACGACCCATATTATAATGTTTTATGAAAATAAAGCTGATTAATTAAACAGACAACTATTCACATTTAATCATAAAAAGTGTAAGATGTCTTTAATTAACGTTAAAACATGAGATTAGATCGAGTATAAAATATACCCCGAGTTAATACTCAACCATCGCGTTTAATAGAAAAATTGATCTAAAACTGATACGCTAACTAGAGAAGCTTTTGTATATAGTAAGCATTTTTGTGTTCACGGGATAGTTGAGTATATACGCATTGTTTTGTGCTTGGAGTACTTGTAAAAATAGCGACCCGTTGACTGGTTTTTTGTACGCCGGCTCTAGAATAAAATCTACATTTTTTATGTCGTTAGTTTTTTCCTTACGGAATAATCAAAATTTTCAAATATTTTTATGCCCATCACGCGGCTCTGACATAGCTCAGGCCGTACATAATTTCGATGCAACAATTTCAGGAATTTCGGGCTTTGTTTTTAACAACTTTTGTTTTGAATGTAGGCAGGGCGGTAATGGTCTATTTTTGAATGGCTTTGGGCAATTTATTTTTATGAACTTCTCATGTGTACGCCGCAGCGCGAATTCTTTCGAAACTCTAATGTCTATAATAAAATATTTGAGAGGGATTGTTTGGAAAACCTCGGAACAAAGGCTTACATGCGGAGCGAATTCCTCATTATGTTAGCTTTTTGGGAAAACAGTTTATCGCGATGCCGGCGTACAATAAAGAAAGCCGAGTTTGACCCCAATGACGATGATACACGCCATGTACCTTGTATTGTTTCCAAAGACCAGAAGCGTATCTTCCTGAGCTCTATTAGAAATGTTGAAATAATACACTAATTGACTGAAATACACCTACAACTTGTTAAACACTTACTTTTATGAGTACTGTACCCGTAGTCGAGTTTTTTCAGAATACTTGAAGTATTGAGTATTCGAGAAAAATGTGTGTGAACTTGAAAGGCACACCTCTGGCGAAACAAGCTTCGAAACTTTTTTCTCTAATACTCAATACTTCGAGTATTTTGAAAAAACTCGTACTATGGGTACTGAATCTTATAAAATAAAATATAATCTATCCATCTATCTATAATCTAAGTTTCCTAGATATGTTAACATTTAAAATGCATAATGTATCGTCGAGGTTACAGCCGCGGGGGCCAAGAGGGCTAATCTTTCTAGCGTGTTTCGAATGGAACAACGTTGGTTCGATTCCCGCTTGGGTCACTTGACTTTAACTTTGACCCTGGTTCAACAGATGTTATTGGGTAATTATTATTTAATAATTCATTAATAATAAACAATATTGAATTATTAAATGATGATATTAATACCTGTTTCTGGCCAGGCAGAATAGGTTGGTGAATTGCATTCCTCTTCACGAATCTATTTAAAAAAAAAAAAAAAAAAACTCCAATCTACTTTATCATGTAGTAGTTCACAGGTGTTACGTTTGTGGCCATAGTAATTGTGAATGCGATCTCATAATGCTCTATCTGATAATTTTCAGAACTTTCATTCCGGTTGTTCAGAGTGGTCCTTTAGTTTTTGTGTTTTGTCCAGCTTCTACGCCGTAGTTCATCTAAGAGATTATTATTTTAAGTCTTAGTGTTATTCACACGTCAATAAATCGTGACTTATCTGCTACCTAAAGTGAAAATCTCTTATAATTTTTTTTTTGTTTTATAGATAAGCTCTTTTGATTTTTCCCATACAAGGTCATTTCTTGACTTATAGGTTGGTATGAGGCTGACCACCCATACTGTACAAAATGGTTCACTTTGCCAATGTCACCCCTGTGTCAGGGAAGGTCGGCAAAAGTTGTAGGGCTTATGTTCATTTGAGGTTTGGATTTTATTTGTAAGTACACATTCAGCATTTGTAGGCGCGAACTACACGTGTTTGTTTGTGGGCATGCATTTGAGAACTTTAAATGAATATATCCTTGCAACTTAGATTATAGATTAAATAGGGTAGAATCACAGGTAGAATACTGATTTTTTATTGAACTATTTATATCATTGCCTTTACAATATTTTCAAGTCACATTGTTACTTTTTGTCAATGTTTCCGTTGATTAATGATGATGTAATTTGTTATATTATATTGTGCACATTTTCTGATAAGTGTTGGTGAGTACGTCCACCACTCAAATATTTCTTAGGTATCGTGACAGTGAAAGAAAAATATTTTTATAAGGTGTGGTTAGACAGTTATTTTTTATGCATGTGCATATGCTTTACTTCCGACAGCGATGGATAACAAGGCGTGGGATTGCGTTGAGTGTTTGCAAGTGTTAAATTGATAATAATTGATGCAACTCCTTGAGCGTTTTTCACATTGCCTTTTCAGTTTTACTTCGCTGCCCATAGTGACAGGCCAACTGAACCATCATCTGTATTCACAAACGATGCTACGAGAACTCTCATCACTTAAGGATCATTTTTTGTTTGCTTTGTTCACCTGTCTATCGCTGGATAAAGGATTTTTCATTTTTTTACGTACTGAGCAGTACTTATCATACCATTTGCTATGACATTGATAAAATCGTTAGTCTTTCTTTTTTGCAACAAGCTTCTTTTGTTTCCCCATACTTAGATTGTAGGCTCTCGATTCGTTTGAAGGATTTTAATTTTTTATCCAAGTTAGGAAAGTTGTAGTCCATTTTTTTATTAAAAAATCTACTGAATAAGGCCGTCGAAGATATTCTGAATCTGAACCATCGGAAACAACTTAAAGAAAAGTAAATATTTGTTGTATAATTTTCTCCCTATGCGTTATATGTGAGTCGAACCTACCTATAAAACCAAATATACTAAGATTTGTTTAGTTAAATATGTGTATGAAATCTAAAAAATGCATTCTCTGTGTTTCAATATTATATTTATGTATAATCTAGAAGCTAAGTTCGACGGATATGTTAACTCTAAAGAACGCTCACAATCAGAGAGTGTAGGCATGTGTATTTTCACATGTAGGTACACATGTTGCTTGTGTATTTTCAAAATAAAAACCCAGAACAACTAGTGTCGTCATTCCTGTAAGCAGAGGTAATATTAGCAACGTTGAGTGAACTATTTCTAACAATATGAGCCAAACAAACTAAGTACATATAAGGCAAGGAGCAAATCTATGAAAATAGTTGATCGTCACCTTTGGTTGTATGATAAATGTGTGTTTGTTTTTTTCATATTTTCCCACCACACATCAAAAGTGTCTTCTGAGGACTTTGGTTCCAACACCAAAGAATCATCGAGAATAAAAAAAAATCTAGCAGAATAGTTTGTATAACATCTGCATTTCCAAAAAAATTGAGAAAACTATTAAGAATAAAGTAATACTTTATCATCTCATAGCACGGTCCTTGCGTACGAGCACAAACCGCTTGTGTAAGCAATGATAGGGAATACCTGAAAGCATTAATATTTATATATATCAATCACCATTGTATATATTTTCTTGCTGTTTGCTCGCCGAGTTCTTTAGGTCTCTAGTTACGAGTAAAATTATGTACAAGAAACATGTTTCGCCATAATGAGGAATAGTAATTTCTAGACGGACAGCGTGAAATTAAATGCCTTCAATTTGCTTTCCATTAAACGTCAAAGGGGTTTAATGGTTTTTCCTGTATTTTATAATTATATTATTCAAATGTAATAAAAAATCAAGCAAGAAAGGTAATATTGTTCCTTGACTATGAGGCTGACCCCCCTTGTTGTAATTTTTTTAATTTGATTTTGCTAATGCTAGCCCGGTTTCAAGGAAATGTACAGGAGCTGCAAAGTTTATGCGCATGTGAGGTTTGGTTTATGTGTAAGCGTGAACTTTCATGTGCCTGCTTGTGGGCATGCATTAAATACGAGCCTTAAATCTCAATAGATCTTTGCAATTCAGATTTTAGATTAAGCCATATTCTTTATGTACCTAAATGGCTTATTAAATGTGTACCTATAGTTTTCCTACACACCTCTAACAAAGACCAGACGCCTAATTTTTATGACCGGTCCTTATCATCCAGCCTTACAGCAGCTGGGTCTTGCTTGAGTATGGTGCTTTTTGAAGTAAAAAATAAGTTTGTACAGGACTTTTGAGAAGTCTAAATCTAAGCTGCAAAGATATAAGTCATGTAAGATTCATATTAAACGCATTCCCACAAGTAGACATTTATAAGTCCGCGCTAACATAATATATCTTTGCAACTTAGATTATTAATCAAATAAATTAACCTAAGCGAAATGTGAAATTTGAACACTTGAAAAATACTTTTGAGTGGTGGAAAGATGTCAGTAATTAATTTGTGTAGTGAATTTATTCCTTGACTTATAGGTCGGTATAAGGCAGACCACCCATACTGTAAAAAATGTTTCACTTTGCCAATGTCACCCCTGTGTCAGGGAAGGTCGGCAAAAGTTGTGGGGCTTATGTTCATTTGAGGTTTGGATTTTATTTGTAAGTAGGTACACATTCAGCATTTGTAAGCGCGAACTACACGTACGTTTGTTTGTGGACATACATTTGAATGCTCTAAATGAATATATCCTTGCAACTTAGATTATAAATTAAAGATTTATAATTCTTTTTTAGTTACGTCTTTGTTTGTTTTTTTTTTCTTTGCATCCAAAGTATTCAAATTTTTATGAGTTTTTATTATACACATGAATCTATAAATACGAAGGTTAGCATTATTGCGCTCAAATGACCACACGAAGCAAAACCTCTATCCAAATTAGTACAAAGCTGGATTTGTTATACCGATGTTACATTTACGTGTAATAAACCTACACACTGCTTCAAGAATATGCGTGTATTTATGTAGGTTCATATGTACGTATTTAAAAGACTGACTGCGTACCCGTAGTACGAGTTTTTTCACAATACTCGAAGTATTGAGTATTCGAGAAAAATGTATGTGCACTTGAAAAGCACCTCTGGCAAAAAAAGCTTCGAAACTGGTTTCGCCAGAGGTGCTTTATGTCGTGGGTTCGCATGTTCCATTTGCAAGCGCGAACTTATACGTGTCTGCTTGTGAGAATACATGTATTATGAATACCAAATGTTACATATCTCTCCAGCATAGATAAGACTTAGGTACATATTGTTGTAAAAAAAACTGTGTCAGCTGTATTCGAAATAAATTTGTCTGGGATTTTGAAGTACTTACATAATCTGGAGTGCTAGTATGGGTGTGTATAGAAGTAAGAAGAGTCCAGCAAACGCCATAGGGAACTCTAGATCCTTCCACAGCGTTTTGTATGTAAGGCGAGTTTTTGGTCGAAGAGAATTCTATTCAACACATCTTTTTCTAAATTTTGCTTTATAATCTAAGTTGCAAAGATGTTTGGAACATTTGAAATTAATATTAAATGCATTCCAACAAACAGACATGTTAAGTTGGCGCTTACATAATATGCTGCATATTGTGTCCTTACAAATTCAAGTCCAAGTCTCAAATTAACATAAAACCTTCAACTTTTGTCGACCCTCTCTGAAACTAGAGTGACATTGGCAAAGTGAACCATTTGTTACAGTAATAGTGGTCAGCCACATACCAGCCTCTAATTCATAATATTTTTTGTAAATAGAAGTTAGTCACCATTTTTATTTTTCAAACTAAAGGACTTGAATTACCTAACAAAATGTATTTAGGTATAAAAGAAGTATGAGTATGTTTGTAGGCAAGTTCTTGTAATAGCTTTTCTTCGCAAGTCCAAATTTCTTTATTTTTTACGATCATGCTACATAAATTAGAATATTTTAATGTGCCCGGAAAATAGTTCTTGTTGCCAGTTTGCTTTTAAAACAATGACCCCCCCCCCCCCTAATTCCGTAGAATGTTTTTCCACGATTTTATAGTACGACGCAAAGTTTTCTTTTGAAATTATTAACATTTACGCATTGACGGATAGAGTGATAATAAAAAACCCATAAAAACCAAGTAATTCTTATTGCTCGACATTCACTCTACATTTTCTGGTATTTTTTTTTTTAATTTTATTAGAGTTTTATTTTCCTTTGCGATAGTGAGTCATACAAATATACCTACATATCGACAAGTATGCTCACTTTATATCAATTATGATTTTGATAATAAAAATGAAATAAATTAAGAAAAATACATTTAAGAACTTCTTCTGCTTATCCTAGGTTTGGTTTGCAGCAATGTTTATCCATCTCATTCACCAAGTCTCTGCTGTATCCAAGACAATCCTTTTGACTTTTGTAGGTGGAGTAGCACACTCGCAGGTGGAATAGTTTTTATCAAGATTGGTCCTTGATTCCTTGACTTTTCCTTTGAAATTCCTTGACTGATAGGTTCGTATGCGGCTGACCACCCATACTGTAAAAAATAGTTCACTTTGCCAATGTCACCCCTGTTTCAGGGAAGGTCGGCAAGAGTTGCAGGGCTTACGTTCATTTGAGGTTAGGTTTTTTATATTGTAGGTCAACATGCGGCATGTGTAAGCGCGAAATTATGCATGTCTGCTTATGGGAATGCATTTAATATAAATCTTAAATATAATATATCTTGGCAACTAAAAAAACCAACATCAAATGAACACAAAACCTGCAAATTTTGCAGAACTTCCATGAGACAGGGGTGACATTGGCAACATGAAACATTTTTTGATTTTTGTAGATATAAATCTACCACATTAAAGACCCCACTTGGGTCAGTGTGGTAGTTTTCTGTTTCTCACCATTATTTTGCCGTTGAGAAGGTTATTGCGCTTTTAAGAAGTAATCTTATCTTCATTATATTATCTTTATCAAGGCTTACTAGCCTTGAAGGCTTAAGGCCTCTTGCACCACAATCATCCAAGACTCTGTATCTTGTGCCGCTTCCCTCTATGGTCTCTGTACTCCCAGGACATCCGTATAAGCCTCGACATTGATTTAGTCGTCGGTTGAGCCCACGCTTTGACAAACAAATGGTGCCTGCGCTGGAAGTTTCATCAGCACGGTCATTCTTACCTACCGAATATTGTAATATTTGTATGAAAAAAAATAGCTGTTCACTTGCGGCCATCTTGGATTGACAGGTCTTCATACAAATGCATCATTAGTTTGTCAAAGCGTGGGCTGTTTTTTGTGCAAAAAGTGGGTTTGTGTATTGACATCCCACTTAGACAAAAATAAAAACATAGTTTTTCTTCACGTGTTGGTTTAATATCTTGAGAGCTTTAAGAGTGTTCTCTTGATAATGGTGTGATAACACTTTGAAAGCGTTCAAGATAATAAAAACTCGAGAAGAAAAACTATGAATGTATTTTTGCATTATCAATTGAAAATATAATGTTTTTCTCAGCGGGAAAACACTACACTTCTACTGGACTAGCATCTTTAGCAACAAATGACAAAATTTTGCGTTTTCCCTAACACTCCGTGTGAAATTGTATTTTTTCTATGGATTTTTTGGACAGAAAGAAAACATTGTTGTTTGAGGGGAAAAGCAGCCCAGCCGTGTGTCGTCACAATTTTTCGTCTATGCGATTTGTGCCGAGTCCATTCGAACAAAATGTGACTACGGAATAAAAAATCTGAACTTGAATGTGAAACGATAGAAAGAAAACACGGGCTGTCTGCGGGGGGAAGGGAAGTGATGGAAGGGGTGCAAGGTGCTTCGCTCGTCGACCAAGAGATGGCGCTCGCCATACAATAATAATACTAAATTGATCTCAAGCATTGAGGCTCCGCCCCCTAGAGTAACGCCCACAGAGTACGCATGCGCTCGCAACTCCCCCCTCGTCATTTCGTCTTCGGACGCCGATCGAGAGGGGTGTCTGCGCATCGAAGCGTGAAACAATTCATGTAGGGGAATGACACCCTAAAATCTGTTTGTTTTTTTAACATAAGCTGATAGCTGAAAGCAATGCGTTAAATGTAGATACCAGTTTGGTTCTTTTCATGTAATGAAAAAGGTAGATACCTACCTCATACCTGTAACTTCAAATACCTACTTACATTTTGAAACGCAATTCTGATTTGTAGGAAAACAAGATAAAATTCTTATAAAATTACAAAAGTATAGAATTACATTTTAGTAAGCAAATTTATTCATAACCTGCAGGTACCTACGTAATATGCTCTTCGCTGGGTTGAAAAATTCATGTAGGTACCTTTAGCAACGACCGGTAACCAAAGGTCCATTCAGCTTTACAGCAAATGGGTATTGCTTGAGAATTGTTGCTCTCTATAGCGGTCCGACTAAGCACGCAGAGGGCTCTTGCGGTGTGATTCACACAAAAACAGCGCTCACCAAATAAATCATCATAATAATATTGTTATAATTACGTAATTTTAAGTAGTTAGGCACTTAAATGTTTATATTTAATTGAACTTCATTATGGTTTTAAGTAGGTATCATTTAATAGAGCTCTTTCGTGTTCATTTTTAATTACTTATTGCAAAAAAGTTTTATTATTATTGTAATTATAATGTCAGTAACAACTTAATTATTATTGTTTGGTGTGTATCTAAGTAGGTACTAACTGATCTGTGGTACTAACCTCAGCCTGAACGTTAAGATAATAGCAATTGGATCATCATCATCATCATTTAATCTAATCTTTAATCTAATCTAAGTTGCAAAGGTATGTAATATAAGGGATTCACATTAGGTATATGCATTATCACAAGCAGACACGTATGAGCTCGCTCTTAAACATGCCTAGTAAGGACTTACAATACAAAAACCAAAATCTTAAATGAACATACCTACACACTGAAACTCTTGCTGATATAATCCACCATGGTATGCTCCTTCATGGTATTGGAATATGTAGCTGTCTAGTATAATCTAGGAACAGAGATCGAATGATCTGGAAGATGCAAGAAAGATCCCTTTTGTACCTATATAAAGGGACTGCAATGACCGTATAAAATTAATTCTGTTAAAATAAATTATTGCAGTTTAATTACAGGAGAAACCAGTACAATCATACCAATATATTTTCCTAATAGATATAGTTGGACGGTTGTCTATAATAATAATAATCTATAATCTAGGTTGCAAGGATATATTAATTTAAAGCTATCAAATGCATGCCCACAAACAAACACGTGTAGTTCGCGCTTACAAATGCTGAATGTTTACTTACAAATAAAATTCAAACCTCAAATGAACATAAGCCCTACAACTTTGCCGACTTTCCCTGACACAGGGGTGACATTGACTAAGTGAACCATTTTTCACAGTATGGGTGGTCAGCCTAATACCGACCTATAAGTCAAGGAATACGAAAAATAGATAAAATTTAAGTGTAAAAAAAAACACAACCTTAAAAAGAATCTCCGATTAGAGGTTTTAGCTTCGTTTGATTGCAAACTTGACCATATTATCGTAATATAATCCAATACGAATCAAACTGACTCTGTATAAATCCCAAATCCGCCCCATTATCGAGTATGGCAGCCATCTCTGGTGTGGTATGTCCAAGAAGTTGAGTGACCAACTTGATTCTGTGCAAAGGAGGGCAGTGAGGTTGATCAATGATCCTTCTCTGACATCCGATCTGCAGCCGCTCCAGCACAGAAGAAAAGTTGGAATGCTCAGTCTTTTTTATCGATATTACCACGGAGCTTGTTCTAATGAGCTCCATTCATTAATCCCTCCCCCTCGCATTTCAGAAAGGGAAACTCGTAGTACGACTCTCATTCATCCCTTTGCAGTCGATCTCAAAACTATGAGAACTTGGCGTTTTCATGACTCATTCCTTTGCCAAACTACCCGTTTATGGAATGGTCTACCAGTATCTGTGTTCCCTTCCCAATTTAATCCGGTTTTATTCAAAACCAACATCAATCACCACTTCCTTGCAGCGCCTCACGACAGAACCAAGAACTCAAGCAACACCTCTGCGGCACCCTTCCAGGGTGACATAGACCCCCAAGACTCACAAGAATTGGGGAGCCTCCCGCACAGGATTCCTTAAAAAAAAAAAAAAAAAACTGGAGAACTGACTGTGGATTTAATTTTATTCATAAGTGTTAATGTTGGTGTGTCTCTCTTTCTATCGCCTTACTCTCAAACGGGTGAAAGAGATAGTTGTCTACGTTGCTGTTACTTTATAATGAACTTAAATGAATGTGTGTTAGATTTGAAATATAAAATGGTGCAGAAATCTATTATAATTCGAAAATTAAATGATTGCCTTTGAGTCTACACTTAAAGGAACCTACACCAACACAACACACAACACAACAGTACACAGCTAACAGCCCTACTACAAAGTATCAGAACATCGATCGCCACATTACCAACTGCTCTATTGGAACTATATGAAGTGTCATTGAAATCTAGGGAGTCTTCCGTGGACAGGATTCCTTAAATTAAACCTAAAAAGTTGTACCCAGCCTCATTTGAAAAAAAAAAAAACAATTTCATATAACGCTGTCAAGGTAGGTCAGACAGATCTCCGTTTCACTTTCTCGCATAAGAGACTATGCGCAAGAAAGAGATGCCCGATTAGAGTACAGTTTAAATTCGGCCAGCGAGATAAAATAAGCGCTCAGCTTAAAATAAATGTGGTTGACCTGACTAAACGATCTTCGTGTACTTGCACTCCATTGCTCGATAAAACCAATACGTACGTATAAACTAAGCCAAAGAGTTTACCATAAAATGTATGAAAATAAAAACAGCAACACTAGCGATCGTTTTAGATTACATACATTTCTCATTTGTATAGATGTCAGATTTATACTCGAGGTACTGTCCAACAGAATACCCTATCAGACGAAGAAGGAAAATATGTTCATCTCCCTTGGTTACAGGCTTTAACAGCAGGATAGAAAAATGTCTCGTGATGCTTCAAGCGGAATTATGAATGAACCTGTATAAGATAATATCAAACGTCATGGTGTGAGTTTCTCGTACTTCCTTAAAAAATTAAAAACATCAGAAATATTACATTTATACACATACGTAGTTTGAATATTTACATAGTTTTTCCTGAAGGGCTCGCAAGTGGTGTCAGAAACCTATTTATTTTCACAGTAAAGAGGACGGCATCACGCCAAGCTGCTCACTGGAAGTCGGACTTTCCGAGCTATTGATTCTCCTTTCTTGTGACGGCTTAGTAAACCATGCCGGTATTTTGATTTTGGATATGAAATAAACACCGAAACGGGAATTCACTCAACCTATCAGTCAAGGAATATGAATTCTAAATGTAATAAATCTTTGCAAGTTAGATTATAGATACTATGCACCCACAGTAAATTCGTGGCTCAACCGCCACCTAACGTGATTTTTTCATATAAAGAAAAACATTCTCCGTAGATCAGCTATGGATAAAATGTTTTGTGAATAGCACTGTTTGTTCTTTATCCATAGGTAGGTACTCACTGTGGCGAAGGGTGCCATGCAACTCGATTCCCATCGGCTTCCCTTTTAAAATGAGGCAACAAAGTAGTTACAAAATATAGGCACAATGTAAAAAAATACATTTAAAACCAAAGAAACAATACGTATTTTTTCCCCATTGAAACTATGCAGTCTACTTTATTATCATTTTTGCCTCATTTAAAAAGGGAAACCGATGGGAATCGAGTTGTATGGCACCCTTCGCCACTTATTTTAGGTAGGTATAGATTGTACATTATAGTTGTTAGTGACAAAGCGCTGGAAATGAAGCGGTGTCGGTAGTTATTAGCGAGTAAGTGTGCATTACGCTAAATGAAGCATGGCGCCGCGCGTAACATTGTCGTTGCAAGCGAAACCCTGTTTAATCCCCACGACGACTTGCACCTTGTATGGGTTGCACCACACCCGCGACAGATTTCCATAGGCGCTAGATACACACGACGGCTATTCGAATTGCGAATAACAAACTCGAATATCTAGAATAGTGCCCCTTTAATCTATAATACAAGTTGAAAGATATATTACGTTTAAGATTCGTACTAAATGCAATCACTCTAGCAGACATTTATAAGCTCGCGCTTACAAATGCCGCATGTGGACTTAAAACATAAAAATCCAATTTTAAATGAATACATGCCCTGCAGCTTTTGCTGACCTCCCTGAAACAGGGGTGACATTGGCATTTTTTTTACAGTATCTATGGGTGGTCAGACTAATACCACTCGACGGGTCCGGTCGAGTGGTATGTGGTAACAAGTGGCAGCACTTTGTACTCTTAAATGGAAGGTTGTGGGTTCAAATCTCGGCGGAGCACAAAAAATATAGATACCATACATATTTACAAATATGCTCTTCGCTGGGTGAAGATACATAGCTTCCAAAGCAAAAATAGTTTCAGATTCGACCAATAGAGTAAAAAATCATGAGCATGGATATTCGAATGACAGTGTTAGCACGTTCAAAAAATGTTATTGGCATATACGAAGAACAGAATTGCCATTTTGAAAAGTGCTAAATGAATAAGGTAGGCATGTGCAAAAATAAAAATAAAACATTTCTTGCACAAGTATTCAAAATTCCTTTTACCATACAAAGATATTCGAAAGTATTTTAAGTATATTCGAAATAAATAAAAAGTAAGTAGAAAATTTCAATATGCTCAAGTTTAACATACACAGAAATAGGGTAAATAAGGTATCTTAACTAGAATTTATCAGTATATTCGAAAATAACATTTAGCATGTGCGAAAATTTTCAAAAATAAATAAATCGGGAATCTACTTAGAGCAAATTTAAACATACGAATACATAGGTTTGTTTAAATATATTCACTGGCACACCTGCTCTCCGCGTAAAGACGAAGATGAGATGAAGTATAAGTAAATTAATTAGCATATTCGAAAACTAGTGTAAGGACATTCTGTTTTGTTTGCACGGCTAGTTTACACAGACCAAGCGCTTTCTACCGTGGCGTGACCGTCGCGAGGTGTTGATGAATTGCAATGGTTTCAATTATCTCTGCTGGGCCGCCGGCTCGACACGCACCTACAAACAGAACCTCTAGTGTAAAGCATCGCGTAAACTCCCTTGAATCGCGTAAGTCAAAAAAAAGTATGAAAACTTAATCACTCAATAGAGGTGCTTCTTTGTATTTCATACATTTTAGATTTACGCGAACGAGAGAAGTTAATGTAAATGTTGTATACTCGGTGTACAGGATTAATCTAGGTTCGTGTCTCGGGAAAGGCGACTTCTCATGTACGAAAACCAAAGTATGAAACTGTTGAATTAGATGGTTTATTAAAAATGTATTAAAATTCAAACATCGCCTCTAGTGAGTGTCTTAGTGTTTGTAAGGTTTTTGAAAAACGCAGTGGCTAAGTTTAATTTCATTGTTGTAGTTGAAGGTACTGCATACGTTGCAATTCCTTTTGAATCTTGAGACCATATAAAAGCAAGAAGAAAAACATCGTTGTAGTTTTGATGCATTTTTCATTTTTACATATCTAATCGTTTAATTTTTTTTTCATGCGAAACGTTCCGTCCCATACATTTTCCCATGCGAAATTTTTCATATGTGTTTGTATGATTCCGTGAACTCGGACAAGAGATGTGTGAATGTGTTTGAAAAAATAATGTGTGAACAGCAGAGTTCCAAATCAGGAGATCCTAGACGCACTGGTGTCACTGATGTCATACAGCGAGTGGTCTGATTAAAATGGGGCTGGCAAGACCATGACAGGTGGCCGAAAAGTATCGTCCAGTGGGAACCAAGGATGTCTAAGCGAGGAGCGGGGAGATCCCAACTGAGGTGGCTGGTCAACATCAAGGCAACTGCAGGCAGAGGATGGCTGAATACACCAGTCGATAGCAAGGAATGGAGAGGGTTGGAGGACGCCTACGTCTAAAAGTGGACCGAGAAAGACTGAAGAAGAAGAAGAGCAAGATTAATGTATGTAGAATTGTCATGATTTTTCCAAACGCAATAAGCATTAGATGCCTAGTCGCACAAGCGCCTACACACACACACACTGTGCACCCACCGCCAACATTGCGGGGGTGAGAGCCATCAACCGCATCCTCCTATTCCAAAATAAAACCCCCAGCAGTATTACGCGCTTACTTACATTTGAATAATTTGCTTTTTCAGTGACTCTTTCGGAAACACAGCAGTCGATAGACAGAAATGAAGAGGATTGGAGGAGGCCTACGTGCAGAAGTGGACTGAGAAAGGTTGAGGAAGAAGAAAAAGAAATGACCAAGAAGGATCATCAATGAGAGATAAAAAAATATTTTAAATCTTAAATGTTAATGTATCTATCATTGCGACTAAGATTTTCTGTAGATAGATAGATAATATGTACTTAGATGGTGATCGAAGAAACAAAGATTTGATTGTTAAGTGCCTACTTTACTAGTACATGGAAATCATGTTTTGCTCAGTCTATGTGGTCAAATTTCTTAAAAATTCTCTGGAGCAGGTGTTTTTCTGCTTCGATTCATTTTTGTTTACTTCCTTATTCTCCGTGTGGTCTTATCAAGAAACATCCCTGAATTTTTTTTTATGGTTAAACGCCCATAAATTTATAATCTGAGATAGAAATATACATACACTATTAACATTTAAGATTCACTTTTAATGCATGTCTACAAAAAAACACGCCAACAAACAATCACTGCTCATGTAGGAACCTACTTATTAATTAAGACCAAAAACTTAAATGAAAATAAAACGTCAACTTGAAAAAACTGAAAGAAACAGGGGCAGTTAATTTCAGAATTAAATCGTTTTTTGCAGTATGGGTCAACCTCCTACCAACCTATAGGTTATGGATTAAAAACTACAACAGGAATTAATAACTATTCAAAAACAAACAAAGTTAGAAAGAAAAAAAGAAAATTTCAAAGCCTTAGCCTTAGCCGCCAATATTGCAGATCAACCACCAGTTTTTTCCGGCCAATACAAATTTCTTTAATTCTCCAGCGTCATTGCATGTTTCCTTTTTATTATGACTCTCGATATCCCATTCATTCGCTATTTCAGGAATTAAATACCGCCGGATGAAATATGGCCCGTCGATAGCTTAGTTGGTAGAGTGCTTGCATTCTATGCCGAGAGCTCGGGTTCAAATCCCGCCGAGGGTGTCAGAAATGATTTCCCGTTTCGGCGTTTATTTCAAACCTTAAATAAATAAAAAATTCCGGCAAGGTTTACTCCCCCACTTCACTGTAGTGGTTGGCGTAAGGCAGGCCCCCTTACTTATAAAAAAAATAGGTTCACTCGCCATATGCGACCCTTTCGCGGATACCGCGGCAAGAAGTTGCACTATGTTGGTACGTACAGCTTAGACGCGTTGCGTTTTTACCCAAATTTTCACCAAATAAGTGAATTGTTTACAGAAGAACAAATTTCATAGCCATATATTGTTACCACAAGTCATAAGTAATTAGGCTTATTGAAGCATTTATCATGCCTTTGTACAAATAATATCTCCAGCATTCGACCAGAACGATCGTGCTCGAACCACGTTAATTCTTCTTTGTACGGTTTCCACTTGAAATAATAATTACTTTCTATATAAGGCTATGATAACAAGCGCCCGGCTATTATCTAATCTCACACGGTCCTATAGTAAGCCGGGCAAATGAAAAACTGATAGAAGCTGGGCCACATTGTTCATAGATTTAAAAAAAGCCATGGAAACCTAAGATGGCAACGTTGAAAAAAAAACGAATCCTTACATAGAATAATTTAATTTATTATGTTAATTTCGTCAGCTCGATAGCTCAGTTGGTAGAGTGCTTGGATTCTACGCCGAGATATCGGGTCCGAATCCCACCGAGGGTGTCAGAAATAATTTACCGTTTCGGTGTTTATTTCAAACACAAAATAAAATAGCGGTGAGGTTTTCTCAGCCTTCACAATAAATGAATACCTACCAAACCTCCACGAGAACTGGGAAACTTCTTCTACTACCAAATTGGCATAAGGCTGACCCCCTTACCTGTAAAAATAAATAGGTTCCATTTGTTATATGTGACCTATTCAAGGAGAGGCTTCTTTGCGTTTTATGTAAATATATAAATAAGTACAGGAAATGACTTGTGACTGATGCTGCTATGAAATTTTTATAACTTTAAATTCTCGTTTCAATGAAACAGAACGGGCTACTGAGACAGGTCTGGTCTAGTTAGGCTGGTCTATTCTGCTAGAGCAGTCTGACTCTTAAGATGAAAACAGAGACCAATGTTGGCAGTTTCAGGAGTTCACTAAATACACATTTGTTTATTAGAAGTTTCAATGTATAAAAGCGCTCATGGGGTGGCCAATAAAAATAATTTACAGTGGCGAAGGGTGCCATACAAGCCGATTCCCGTCGGTTTCCCGTTTAAAATGAGGCAAAAATAATAATAAAGTAGACTGCATAGTTTCAATGGTGAAAAAATACGTATTCTTTCTTTGGTTTTAAATGTATTTTTTTACTTTGTGCCTATATTTTTTAACTACTTTGTCCCATCATTTTAAAAGGGATGCCGATGGGAACCGGCTTGTATGGCACCCTTCGCCACTGGCGCCATTGAAGTTTGGTACATAAAAGTAACAATTTTTATTTTAAGGGTGACGAGAAAATAAGACTAAAAGAGGTTTTTAGAAGTATTACAGTAGGCAAGCTAAGTACAAATGCTGGAGTAGCCGGGTAAACGTGTTGACTTTGGGATTTCGTAGAAAAAGAAAACAGATTCATAAAAAAAAACAAAAGAAGCGCATGAAAATTTACCGTGTTTATTTAGCAAGATTGAACTTCATATCACTTTAAAGCTTTCGTTTTAAGGCGGCTATGGAAAATACGATGGAAAGCGGATAAACTTAATTTGTATTATTTCCAAAGCAAACACTTTTTTAATTATGTCATTATTGAGTCTCCCTTGTAATGGTTATTGTTCAGCCATAAATAAAAATAAACGAAGCGAATTGGCTTTGAGATAACAAGTCGTTCCACAGGGCTGATAGAAATCCATAACTTAATTAAGTACAAAAATATATGAATTCGTATATTGTAGCTATTTATAATAGTTTCATTCGTTTGAGGTTTCTTTACCATGCATCATCACATCAATCATTGGTAACCAAAATTGAAAAAAAAATAAAAAAATATGTACAGTAAGGGTTGTTTTGTGTGAATCACTCCACCAGAGAACTCTGCGAGAATGTGATTGCTATTCAGGTTTTCTGTAACACTCCGGCTGAAAATCTCTAAATGAGATGCTAGAGAGCCGCAATCGGAAGGTCATAAGTTCGATTCTCCGTGAAACACAAAAAAAAACGTTTTCTTGGGTTTTACACACTGGGTTAGACAATTCCTTTTCTTTTGCTAAAAGACCGGTCATAAAGAAGGTTTAACAGCAACTGCGTAGTGCTTGCAAAACTGGGGCTGATTTGTGATGAACAAAAGTGCAGAGGGGTCTTGAGTTGTGATACACACAAAACAGCGCTTTTTAATGTAACATCCTTCGGTTGATTTATTTATTCCTCTAGTAAGTAATACGCATTTTGAAATGAACAAAACTCTTAAGAAATATTTCAATAACAACAAAATTTTACAATTTCAAAATTTTCAGAAAACCCCTTATTTTTCAATTTAAAGGCGAACATAAAAAATGCAAAAAAAATAAAATCTAAACCGTGATTTGGATGCAAAATGATCAGCGCTGTATTGGGTAGGCACATACATGAATACATAAAGAGACACCGAAAGAAAAGCTATCAAAGTGAGTAGGTACCATGCACTTAGAGATCTTTATAAAACCATCAATATTAGACGCCTTAAATTTCTTTCGTTTCACAGCCTTTTTGTTGCGTATTTGTAAGTGACACACCAGTATTCCAAGTACAAACTTTACCATAAAGAATAGAGTATGAAAATTAAAACAGCGCATCTGAAGAGCGTTTGAGTCTTCACGTATTTTTGGTTGAGCTTAGACGCGATGCTTTATGTGCGTGGTACAGATCTGGCTGGATGGATGCGGCACCTTATTGGAGGTTAGAGTGAATTCTATTAAGTTGCAATGAGGGTGCAAGCGTGTGCAAGTGAGTGAGGCGGCATTTTTGTGTGAGGGAGCCGCGGTCGGGAGGCACCGCGGCTTCAGACACACAACCCTCTTTACTCCTATTTGAGACTAGTCATTTGCGTTTTATGAAGTCAGTCAAAAGGTCTGAGATTCATCCAGGTAGACCTATTTCAATTCTACCAAGAAATCTTAAATTGTAAGTGCTCCATTATTAGATTTTAAAAGGCAACTTGTGGTCTTTTTAAAATGATTTCAAAGCTCCACAAAGAACGTTTTCATACACGTAGGTATGTTCATTTGATTTTTGACCAATGAAATATGGTTGTGCCAATTAATTATTAGGTTAATTGTAGGGATTTACAATCCTGTACGTTTGCCACACTGCATGGTGCAAGGCCTACGTCAGTCAGACAACAACCGCTGCTGAAGAAAGGACGATTACTTCGCCCTCTCTCAACTGACTCACCGCACCGCGATCGTGCAATATACTGTTTGCACCGCGAATATAGTTACCCCGCAATATAGTTACCCCGCAAAACAGTTCATCCCGCAAGAGTTAGACACCAGGACTCGTCACAGGAGGTGAGTGAGTTGGACCTCCTGTGACGAGTCCTGGTGTCTAACTCTTGCGGGATGAACTGTTTTGCGGGGTAACTATATTGCGGGGTAACTATATTCGCGGTGCAAACAGTATATTGCACGATCGCGGTGCGGTGAGTCAGTTGAGAGAGGGCGAAGTAATCGTCCTTTCTTCAGCAGCGGTTGTTGTCTGACTGACGTAGGCCTTGCACCATGCAGTGTGGCAAACGTACAGGATTGTAAATCCCTACAATTAACCTAATAATTAATTGGCACAACCAAAATATTTCCATTATGATTTTTTATTAAATTAATATAAAAGCTCTTCTTAAAATTGGCCAAAATAATAAATAATAATACAAGGACAATTTATTTGGTGAGCGCTGTTTTTGTGTGAATCACACTTCAAGTGCCCTCTGCGAGCTTGGTCGTCGCAATAGAAACCGCCAATTTTACAACAAGATCCAGTTGCTGTAAGGCTAGATGGATATTTGGTATTCGGTTTTTGATAAAGGTACACCATACTGCATTAAGCATTTCCTCTAGGGGTCACAGCAGGGGCGTGCATCGCATATAGGCACATGCGCCTAAAAGGTAGGCAATATATGGTGATCTCGATATTCAAATTCAAAATTTAAGTCTGATTGGAGGCATCGTTAGCACTTCAGTCAATGTCAAATGAGTTAATTTGTAAGGAATGGGAGAAAATATTTATTCTGAAATGTATTTGCCCATACCCTAAGCACGCGCCTGGCTCAAGGTGCTGTAAACTAGAAAAAACCCTGATTATCGGGAAACTATTTTTTACACTATTTGTGACGTAACATAGCCGAGGTATATTTTGAATGTTTGGAGTCCATTCTTTGTTAAAGTGAAACTGATTTTGTCTCAAGTGCAGTCATGCATGCTTCCACCCTCCCGCAGGGGTAGTGCTTCATGGGGGTGGGGCTCTGGTTCTAGGGGGCGGAGGCGCGATAATGGTCTCCGTAGCGCCCCCCGAGACTCTGAACGTGAGGGGCGAGCTTATTAAGCACCCGGCCTGATGCACGCGGCCTAATGTGCATAGATACAGGAGCGGATCTCTAGACGGCAAGAAATGTGGGTCTACTAGACTACTGCTACATTTGTAAGTTCAAAAATGTGTGGCTACAAGACTACTGCTGCATTTGTAGATGCAAAAATGTGTGGCTACAAGACTACTGCTGTTTTTGTAGATGCAAAAATGTGTGGCTACAAGACTACTGCTGCATTTGTAGATGCAAAAATGTGTGGCTACAAGACTACTGCTGCATTTGTAGATGCAAAAATGTGTGGCTACAAGACTACTAACTGCTGCATTTGTAGACAAAAATGTGTGGCTACAAGACTTCTGCTGCATTTGTAGATGCAAAAATGTGTGGCTAAAAAACTATGCCATGAAATAGTACTAATAATAATAGGATGATTTATTTTATGAGCTCTGTTTTTGTGTGAATCACACCTCAAGAGCCCTACGCAAGCTCGGTCGTCGCTATAGAAAGCGCCAATTCTCAAGCAAGGCCCAGTTGCTGAAAGGCTGGATGAACATTTGGTGACCGGTCTTTGGTGAAGTTATATGAAATTTTCAACCCAGCGATGAGCCCACAACCTTCTATTTAGGTACGAGTCTTAAACGTTCCCACTACGCTACGGACCAGTTAAATCTACCTGGAAATGCGTTGATGCTAAATGCGTAGGTACAAGATTGGATCTTTTTTTTCTTCTTGTTTTAGATAAAGTACCTGTTAACTCCTAGACTCCCTCCTGTGATGAGAAGATCAGCTGTTCTTCCATATTTTGTGTAGACAGCCTGGTAGACGCTGGCCGTCTAGTATGTATTTCCTGTGCCACGATTCTAATTATCCTTCTTTCGTTTATAGGGTCTCCATGGTCCCTTCAGAACTGTCTCATATGAAATTTGTAAATCCAAAATGTGTAGCTTTACAACTACGCCTGTAGCTGTTAAATGTGAAGGTATGAAAGATTGATAAGTTTTATGAAATTTTAACATTGAAAAATTGTTTTTTAGTGTTGATCTGTTAACACAGTGAAAGTCCATTTTTATTAATATTTAAAAATATAAATGGTAAAACATTGTTTTATTTCACTTTATTCTTTTTTTTTTTTTTTTTGCTCGAATATTTTCGCCTAATGAGGCATCTTCAAGAGCAGAATGAAGATGCCTCATTAGGCGAAAATATTCGAGCAAAAAAAAAAAAGAATAAAGTGAATTAAAACAATGTTTTACCATTTATATTTTTAAATATTTATTGAAAAATTGTATTAAAATTTAGCTTATTTATCTCAACTTATTAAACCACAGCAGCATTACTTATTTACAATTAACATAATATAACATATATTTTATTGAATAATAGTTGTATATTTAAAAACTGCATGTGTGCGCATACCTTTGAATATCTGTTCAGTAAAACGCAAAACATGTTATTAAACTTAGAGACCGTGTAAAGAAACAAGTTTTACTCCAAGATACAATTTCATGTTTATATTACACGATGGCTGGTCAGCTGATTTACTCCTTGTATATCTCGACTAATGCGCTCTGTCTTCCGCTAAGACCATCAGGTTTAATATTATGTAAAATATGCACATGCTAAGGCCTAGTATTTTCAACATTAGCATATCGACTTAATTCTGAAAGAAAACGACGCTCTTATGTCAATCGTGTGGGTAGTTTTTTTTATCAGTTTAAAGACACATGTATGATGTATGTGCTATCATTGAAAATACCGGGCCTCAAAGGGGATTTAAATCTAAATCTAAATCTAATTTACAAAGATAAACATCATTTAAGATTCATAATTAACGCATTCCCACAAGCAGACATGTATTAGTTCGCGCTAACACATGCCGCATGTGGACCTACAATATAAAAACCCAATCTCAGATGAACATAAGTAACTCTTGCCGACCTTCCCTGAAACAGGGGTGCTTTGGCAAAGTGAAATTTTTTTATAGTATAGGTGGTCAGCCTCATACTAACCCAGTCAAGGAATACAAATAATTAATTTTGTCGGATGAGTAGGTATACTAAAAAGTTATTTTAGAACAAGTACGTGGAGAGTCTTATAAATGAATGAATATTAGTTATAACACATCTCTCTCTCTCTCTAAATCTAACATTATACTTAATAATTATAATATTTGATAGCATTGTCACCCACCTCTGTTTTAGGGAAGGTCGGCAAGAGTTGCGGGGCTTATTTTCATTTGAGATTGGGTTTTTATGGTGTAGGTCCACATGCGGCATGTGTAAGCGTAAATTTATACGTTTTTGCTTGTGGGATTGCATTGAATATGAATCTAAGGTGTAATATATCTTTGCAACTTAGATTATGGATTAGATTATAGATAATACATTATACTGTTACGGATTTAGTTTTTAATTGTGCGTCTGAGTGTTTTTACTTCCTTGTACCTATTCGTGTTTGCTCGAAGCCTCTGCTCGAGACAATTCTGGCATGGTCTGGTGTATGCTAGAATAGCTTTTAGCCATCTATTTCTACGGATTGCAGAACTTTTGAGTGCATTTGTACCCTAGACGTTAAGCGAGAAGTACAAAAGCTTAAGCTGTGAACCAAATAAATTTAATCGAAGTTTTATTAAATTGAACCCAAGTAAATCGTATAAATAGTTTATTCTACTTAGTAAAGAATTGAAATCTTACATAACCTAGCTGGTCATATTAGTATTTTCGGCTTTCAAAATGCCGCCCTTATTTATGGTGGCTGCAATTTAAATGTGAAGCTAAGGGGCCCTCTCGGGGGTTTGAAGGGTGTGGAAGGGGGGGGGGGGGAGGGGGGAGAAGAAAAAGCCGAGGGGGTGAAGGTAGGGGGTTCGTTTCCGATAGAGTCACCGAAAAAGCAAATTATTCAAATGTAAGTAAGCGCGTAATACTGTTGGGGGTTTTATTTTGGAATAGGAGGATGCGGTTGATGGCTCTCACCCCCGCAATGTTGGCGGTGGGTGCACAGTGTGTGTGTGTGTAGGCGCTTGTGCGACTAGGCATCTAATGCTTATTGCGTTTGGAAAAATCACGACAATTCTAAATACATTCATCTTGCTCTTCTTCTTCTTCAGTCTTTCTCGGTCCACTTTTAGACGTAGGTGTCCTCCAACCCTCTCCATTCCTTTCTATCGATAGGTGTATTCAGCCATCCTCTGCCTGCAGTTGCCTTGATGTCGACCAGCCACCTCAGTTGGGATCTCCTTGCTCCTCGCTTAGACATCCTTGGTCCCCACTGGACGATCCTTTGCGGTCACCTATCATAGTCTTGCCTTGCGACGTGACCAGTCCAGCGCCACTTCAAGCAGGCCATTCGCTGTACGACATCAGTGACACCAGTGCGTCTACGGATCTTCTGGTTTAGAACCCTGTCTCTGAGACTGATTCCCAGCATCCTCTTTTCAATGGCTCTTTAAAACGTCTTCAGTCTGTTGGCGCTATACTGAGTGAGCCCTTAAGTTTACAATCCATAGGTGGATATTGGAAGCATGCAAGGCTCAAACGGGCCTATTCTTCGACATTTTAGTCGCCCGTTGAGCCCGCGCTTTGACAAACTAATGATGCATTTGTATGAAGACCTGTCAATCTAAGATGGCCGCAAGTAAGCAGCTGATTTGTTTTCATACAAATATTACGAAATTCGGTAGGTAAGAATGATCGTGCTGATGAAACTTTCAGCGCAGGTTACATTAATAGAATAGCCCCGAAAGACCTGGCGTTTCTAAGCTTATTATGGGTAAATAAATCACAACAATTTAAAATATATTGTGCTTTTTGTGGGAAGCTTGCTCTATTGAATTATGATCTGAAATAGTAATCTGAATTAAGAAGTTCATCTGTAGGTAAGTAACGTCAAAAGGAATTAGTTTGTGAATATGGAAACTTTGTTTGATACTCTATTGGGGCAAAAAAAGTCGTTGTACTTCTTTATTTTTGTGTTCAAATGGAAGAAGACAATTCGTTCCCTCAGTGCTTGTTTGGCTTATCCACCATTTTATTCAAATATGACCTTTTAATGAAATTCTCTAAAAAATCACATTCCAAACAATCTGAGCTATGAAAAAATGTAAAACACGTTAATGTGAGAGTTGATGATGATAATGATGATTTCCTTATCAGCGCCGTTTCGTGACTCAATGTCACTCCAAGGGCGCTTAGTATTTTACTGGGCGAAGAAAAATGTCTTCATCCTCCTCTTTAGGTCCTCAACCGTCTTAGACCTCCGGATTTCTGGTGGTAGTTGATTCCAGGTCGCAGGGCCGGCCACTGCAAAAGCACGGTCTCCGAAAACAGTGGCAATTTTTCTTCTAGGTTCATTTAGCAGGGTTTCCGCTCCGTTCTCTGCTGATCTTAGTGTTTGCTCCCTTGAGCCCAGGACTTTTGAGACAATCAGCTCTTGGATGTAGAAAGGAGCTGCATCATGGAGAGCTTTGTATGTGATAAGGCCAAGTTTAAATTTGACGCGTTGAGGAAACCTCAGCCAGTGGAGTCGCTCTAAAAGCGGAGTTATGTGACAGTGTTTGGTTTGGTTGAATATAAGCCGCGCGCCTGCATTCATTACTGACTGCAACCGACTTAATTCACACTGTGGTTGGGCTGCATAAATGCCATTGCAGTAGTCCACTTTGGATACTACAAACGCGTTGACGAGTGACCTTTTAGCTTCCAACGGTAGATATTTTTTTTATATATTTCAGCTGTCGTAAACCATAGTAGCCGGAACTAACCGTGGTGCTGATTTGTTTCTTCATGGTCAGACAATGATCAAGATGCACTCCTAGTAGTTTAACACATTTTGTAGGAACGATTTCTGATCCAGATATGTTTAAAAGTGGTTTTAAGTTGTTTTAAATATATTATTAAAATCAATTTCCAGTTTTCGTAAGATACATTGGTCCAGTACACATAAAAACATTGCTCATGTAAAATTACCTCTGCTGTATGAAATTATTTCTGTAGGGGGCTAAGGCAAAAGCTTCAACAAAGTGTTCAACTTTCGTTTTTTATAGATGTTGTGCTGATTTTAGTTTTATAGTTTTTGCTAACTGTTTGTTTGTTTTATAAAGCAGGATGTAATTAACTGTTTGTATTCCTTGACTTATAGGTTGGCATGAGGCTGACCAACCATACTGTAAAAAAATTATTCACTTTGCCAATGTCACCCTGTTTCAGGGCAGGTCAGAAAAAGTAGCTGGGTTCATGTTCATTTGAGGTTTGGATTTCAATTTTAAAGTACCTACACATGCAGCATTTGTAATCGCGAACTTAAACGTACCTGTTTGTGGGCATACATTTTACTTATAGGTTGGTATGAGGCTGACCAACCATTCTGTAAAAAAAATGATTCACATTTCCAATGTCAGCCATGTTTCAGGGCAGGTCGGCAAGAGTTGCAGGGCTTATGTTTATTTGAGATTGTGTTTTTATATTGTAGGTCCACATGCGGCATGTGTGAGTGCGAAAACGATTGGGGGTAGCATTTTTGGGGCTGGAACGGGAATGCATTTAATATGAATCTCAAATGATACATATCTTTGCAACTTTGATTTAGATTTAGATATATCTCTTTGCTTCTTACATTATAGAATTTAGATTATAGATAAGACAAAGAAGCACTAAGGGGACGAATTGCCAGATGTTTTATCTTGATCCAATGGATAGCACTGTTGACAGTGTTGGAGTTCAGGCGTTCAGTAACGATAATGAGGAAGTCATTTACTTTCTTTCGAGGATAGCAAAAAATATACCATGCCATCCAAGTATAGTCAGCTACCTTTAGTCGATTACTAGGGTCGGACGCTCGCCCGGGTCATTACCAGCGATGAGAGAATTAAGATAGCAACTTTGGCAATCTATTGACTCGCTCACAGATAGCAGAGCCGATATTGAAATGGAATAATCATTCTGTGCTGTCTACTACATCTCTCTAGCACAGCATTATGATTTCTATAGCACGATCTGTTGACTAAGTCCACCCTCTCTGAAAACATGTATACACGTACTGCTTTTAATGTAATATGGAATTATCATTTTGGGCTGTAAACACACAGCGTAGCATTATGATTTTTGGAAAGAATTCCGTTTAATCTCTTCTGTATGGTACTCGTGTAAAAAAGCCTTGATACAGAACAACTATCTATAATCTATCGACTATCTATAATCTAAGTTGCAAGGATATATTCATTTAAAGCTCTCAGATGCATGCCCACAAACAAACACGTGTAGTTTGCGCTTACAAATGCTGAATGTGTACTTACAAATAAAATCCAAACCACAAATGAACATATGCCCTACAAATTTTACCGACCTTGCCTGACACAGGGGTGACATTGACAAGTGAACCATTTTTTACAGTATGGGTGGTCAGCCTCGTACAAACCTATAAGTCAAGGAATAAAAAATAAATGAGGACATAATAAATGATATAATCATTGATGCTGGAGAGAAGTTTTCCAGGATCTGTTGCTGTGGTCTATGTGAGCTGAAGCTTCTGGACGCTTCGCTCATGTCTACGATGGGCTTCTTCAGCGTGAAGGTGCAATAATGAAGATGATCTTGATGAAAACTGTGATGAAAGTGTGTTTATCAGAGTTTTCATCAAGACTTGCTGAAAAAGCCCATCGGAGACATGGGCGAAACGTCAGGAAGCTACAGCTCCCATAGACCACGGCAACAGATCCCGGAAAACTTCTCTCCAGCATTATCAGCCGGTCGCGTAAGCCTAAAACTTATTTTAGGTAATCATTATTATTACAATATCCCTGCTTGTAGGCATGCATTAAATATGAGCCTTAGATGTCCATTAGTCTTTCCAACATAGATTATACATATATAATTAAGTAGGTACTCTCTACATTTCTCCATACTATGTTTTTTTTTACTTTACCTTTGTTTTTATCTCTCATTATACATTAAAGAAAAACATTGTTTCCTTCAAAAGAAACTTACTACCCCACTCAGTATTCCCATGTACCTACTTATACTACATTTAATAGAAAGTACTGGAGTACAAACAGCCCTTTCATTTCGCACTTACAAATTTTGTATCGAGAATGATGTGCACATGTGTTCCGGCTTGTTACTCTTCCACTGCGGAGTGTTTATCCAATAAATAAATTGATTTGATAATATTATATGACTCATTAGGTTTTAATTAAATCTCACTCGTTGCCCCTTTGGCCGTTCCCTGCTATTTACATTGGATTGCCGGGGGGGTAGGCTAGCCTGGGGCTGGGTGATTTATGTGCCAGCGCTCTCAGCTCTCTGTGGGGCAAGTGAGCAGTACACTCACCTAGTGGTGCGGGATTAGCTTTCATTCAATTTTATTGCAGACTCGATTTGCAGATGTATTTATAGTGCAGTTGATGTCCATTAAGGATATTATCGAGTGAGCCTGATACGATGATTATAATGTAATGATTCAATGCAATTATCGATTGTTTTTTTTTATACTATTTAGATAATTTTTAAGTACTTATGCAGCATTTGTAAGCGCAAACTTACACTTGGCATGCATTTAAAAGACGAATCTAAAATGTTAATACATCTTTGAGGTTTGGTGACATTATAGGTTATAGTGTATTTCGTACATTCAAAAACAGATTTTTTGAAAGGTTTATATGTTATTCAAACATTGGTAAAAATGGCATACACAAAATACATAGTTAGAATCAGGGGTTATATTGGAAAAAGCATATTAATTTTTACTGAATGGGTGGTTACAATCAAACCAACGGATAAGTAAAACAAAAAAAGATAGTTATATGTTACAGGTTTCACGATCTTAAGTTTTTAAATAAAGAAAGCAATGGTGGCTAACTTACATTAGATTTATTTTTGTACAACTTTATACTAAAAAACACTTATTGCACATATATATAGGTATGGTTGTCTTTTTTAAACCTATTTCTGTATGGATTTGCTCACCTTATATTTTAAGCACTGGACAATTATCTAGAGCACACTATAGCGTGTGCTCTATTATTATTTACACACGAATGTTCGTAATCTCAAGTATACCCTCGAAGATTCCAGACATGCATGCACTTTTACACTTACTTCAATGGCTATAATTATTATTATCAACCATTAACATAAGAATTATTTTGTTAATACTCAAATTCTTAAAGTCATGCGTGCTTCTAATATCCGTATATGGTTTGGAAACACAAGGGCTCACTCAATAAAGCGCCAACACACTGAGGCTGTGCCCAAGAGCCATTGAAAGAAGGATGCTGGGAATCAGTCTCAGAGACAGGGTTCTAAACCAGGTTCTAAACGCACTGGTGTCATTGGTGTCATACAGCGAGTGGCCTGCTTAATGTGGCGCTGGGTTGGTCACGTCGCAAGGCAATACCATGACAGGTGGCCGAAAAGGATCGTCCAGTGGCGGCCCAGGATGTCCAAGCGGGGAGCGGGGAGACTATAACTGAGGTGGCTGAACGACATCAAGAGAACTGCAGGCACAGGTTGGCTGAACACAACAGCCGATAGACAGAAATGTAGAGGTTTGGAGGAGACCTACGTCCAGAAGCGCTATTCTGAAAAAATCCTTACACTTTGGATATCAATTCAAGTCAGAGCTTCCTAGCGCTTGCGAAAGAACTCGATGGATAAAAAAAATCACAGGACACCGTATTTTTGGATACGAATCGCTATCTCGTCGCCTTAAGGTTGTGAGAAATAAAGCAGAATAGCGCTTCAGGTGTGGACTAAAAAAGGCTGAGAAAGAAGATAAAAGAAGACTCAAACCATGCACAGACTTTTTCATGGTATGCCTACTTGACAATTAGAGAAAGAGAATCATTGTATTTAAATAAGTCCAAATGAAACATTATTCGATAAAATGCGTATAAAATCGGCCTTACACGGTCCGTCGGTATTCTTTGTGACATTTCCAATGAGCTAAGTGACCGCCAGATGGGCGGGGCCTGTAGAAACACTTTTCAAGGAACTACAAAGCAAGTTACTTTAATCGATACCGACTAACATAGTGCTGTGGGTTTTATATTTAACCTGACCAGGTAATGAATGCTAATCGAGATTTTAAGAGATATGGATGAGTGCATTAGTGAGTAGAATAATGTGGACAAGACAAAAATGCTCTAGAGGGCAAACTTTTTTTCACAACTTTATTAAACGCCGCGCCTGACACCAAATACTATTATTTTACCGGGCTCAGGTTAATAAAAAGTTGCGGTTATTTATTTTTCACAAATTATTTCAGATGTGGGTTACATTGGATTCGTACACAGATTTCCTTTGGAACTGTATAGCTCAACGACTTAGATACTAGTCCAGCTGCAGAGTATATTGGTCTCTGTTTATAGGTGAGAATAAGGGTTAATCTCGAAACATTGAGAACTGGCACGTGCGAGATTTTGCCAGAACATTATATTTAGAATATTTCAGTAAATACTCACATAATTAAAAAAAAATACAAAAACAATTATTTAATTATCTACATCTAGAGACTTTACAGGCTCATACAGACACAACTTACACAGACACAATTACACATTCACAGCAATATTAACAATAAAAAAAAAAATATCAAACAAATCAAACTGGTATATCTAAAATAAAGGAAAAGATCTTCTAACTTGGCATGGATCCCAATGATACAAATTTTTATGAACCAGTTCTTTGTACAGACACATTAATAATTAACGTGCGTAGTAAAAATGTGCGTTAGTGATAAAGCTTGTAACTTTAAGTGGTATTATTTTTTATCATCACTAGTTCAAGGATTCCAAATTGAGAAAACTCTTTCGACTTTAACTTTCTTTATTTTTACATACTCTGCATTTTTTTTTGTCCCCCTTGTAACCAGATAAATTTGTTTGTTTGGTGGAATGGAACATTAGATTTGAATTTGAATAAAAAAAAAAAACAAAAGAATGCAGAAGGACAGAAAAAGCTTCCCGGGTGAGAGAGCCACAAGCATGTGAATTTTGGTTATATGTAATCAATATTGCTGTGGTAAATATAATAATATATACATTGTGATTGTGGATAAATAAATTACTATTTATATATTATGATTGTGGATAAATAAAAGTGTTTATAAAGTTTTGGTTCATTATCCTCTTTTGTAAGTGATATGGTTCCTGGCGCTATGCACTCAAGCAAAGTCATAATTCTTCAGAGCACGGCCAAACACCTCATTGAAGATCTTATAAATAAATAAAGAAAAACCCTCACACCCTTTATGATCAATTATAAGAAAAACTATTTTTTTTAATTAATAATGTAAAAATAGAACACACACTTGTTCTTCACGAGTTGATAAATATCCTAGAGCGCTTTCGGTGTTATCAAGAAGGCAACTTGATAATGATGTGATAACACAGAAAGTGCTTGAGGAAATAATAATAAAAATAATTTACATTCCTTATAGTATATTTTAAAATGAATAATATCACTGTTACCAACATCACTAAAACAACCAAGTGAACGTATGTAGGCGTGATTGTTTATCCTACCCGTCATCTACGCTATACATAGGACAACAGCTTAGTCGTCACCCCACTTTTCATCCATTCGCAAGTGTAACTCATCCCTTTCCGCTTCCTTATCCAAATGTAGTGTAGCTTTCCTACCCTTACATAGATAGGGCTCCATCGGTCACAGACAACTCGCCCACAGACAACTCGTCCGTAGACAACTCGTCCACAGACTACTCGTCCACAGACAACTCGTCCGTAAACAGCTGGGCCATAGACAAATCGGACACACAACGGTTTAACAACTCGAATTTTTAGTCACAGTATAATAACATAAATAGTTTATCACTTAAGTAAGCATAACGTTCATTTGATTTGCTCTAAATTGCATAAGGTCGGGAGTAACCGATGTCATAGAGAGAGTGGCAAAGCTAAAATGGTCCTTTGCGGGGCATGTTGCTAGAACCACTGACCAGAGATGGACGAAAAGATTGGTAGAGTGGAGACCTCGGGAAGATAAGAGAAGCAGAGGGAGACCTCCCACGAGATGGTTGGATGATATAAGAAGGTTTGCTGGAGACTGGATTCAAAAAGTGCAAGACAGAGATGGATGGAGAGATATGGGGGAGGCCTATGTCCAGCAGTGGATGGAGATGGCTGTATAAGAAGAATAAGAAGAAATTACGTTAAGTATGTAGATATGTAAGTGTAAGTTTTTCACATTGGTCATAGACAATGCGTCATTAAAGAGCTCAGCCATAGACATATCGGTCACACGACACATCGACAACACGACTTTGCGCTCAACGACAATGCGGTCACAGACAACTAGAATTCAGATAACTCGTCCGCAGACACATCAGTCACGGATGAATCGTCCACACAACTTTTCGGTCACATACAATAAAGTTTCACAAAAAGCTCAATCCCAGAAAACTTGCTCTCCAAGAAATCTTTGAAATAACTAAGATCAATAATCTTTATTATAACGAACTGTCATGTGATCGATTTGTCAATAGGCTAGCTGTAAGGACGAGTTGTCTTTGCCCGATTTGTCGTGACAGTAGCGTAGCCGAGCACAGCTTTCCCCCTTTACATAGGCGCAGTCTTCGTCCCCCCAGTAGACACCCCGGGCTATGTGATACAAGCCTCCCCTCCACCGCTTACATAAGGACTCCTGTAATGCTTACCACTCAGACTCAAATACCTCCATTTTCAATGGCGTTGTACCCGAAAATGTGCACACAAAAATGGGAAACGCAACTATGCTACACAGATAGTGTAACTTCTTGCCACGCTACGCCGCATGTGGCAGGTAAGGAGACCGGCCTTACGCGAAGCAATTCAGTTGAAGTGATGGTTTCTTGTGAAGTTTGAGTTAACCTTGCACGTATTTTATTTTGCGTTTAAAATAAACACCGAAACGGGAAATCATTTGTGACACCTTCGGTGGGATTCGAAACCGAGCTCTCGGAATAGAATGCAAGCACTCTACCAACTCAGCTATAGACCGGTACCCGTCGCTGGGAATCGAACTCACGACTATCCGATTGTACAAGTCTGCAATTATTATCCGTAATGGAGTGTAATTTGAATCTAAACGAGTCGCTGTTGCGTGCAGGTATGCGCTACTGACTCCAACCCCCTCCCCCCGCCCCCTCCCCGGCGGGCGACCAATATTAATTAAACCGAAACTCTAAATGGGACGCCCTTATTTGTTCTACGTGCCCGGAATCTTGATCTCACGCCTCCATTGACACTTTGCCAACGTTTCAGCGCAACAACGCTCGGCCGACTTCTGCCAGGCTTCGATTCAAATTATACCCCGAATACTTCGAGATATAATTAACACCTAACTAGCAGAGTTATGAATGAATGGGCAAAGAAAGAAGATGTGAAATTTAAGGTACAAAATAATGTGATGAGATGGTTGGGACATGTGGAAATAATGAATTGTTACGAACCATGAGTTTGTGTGTAATAATAATAATAATATTAGGAAGATTTATTTGGTGAGCGCTGTTTTTGTGTGTATCACACCTCAAGAGCCTTCTGCGAGCTTGGTCGTCGCTGTAGAAAGCGCCAATTCTCAAGCAAGACCCAGTTGTTGTAAGGTTGGATGGACCTTTTAGTGACCGGTCGTTGGTAAAGGTTTAGGAATTTTTCAACTCAGCGAAGAGCACATTCGAAATATAAATGGTATATTTTTGAACTCCGCCGGGATCCGAATCCACAACCTTCCATTTACGAGTCCGAAGTGTTGCCACTGGACTACGGACCGGTCCAATGCATACCGGTACATGTACAATAATGAATTGTTACGAACGATGAGTTTGTGCGCACATGTAACTAGGCACGTATTTTGCTGGTGTGCGTAACTGCAGTAGCGTCGAACAGCTAGTATAATGATGACATGGATGGTGGTTGATTGCTCTGGTATGATCCATTATGGGAGTGTTGGTACGTGAGCCTAAGCTCGCGAGGGGTGTGTGTGTGTGTGCGTGTGGAACAATCCACTATTGAAGAATCTAGAATACCTACACGAGAAACGTCCATATGGACGGTATAAATATGAGCCACAATTGTGTGGAGAGCCAGAGTTGCTTGAAGCATTGAGTCGCAAAGTCGATAAGCCAGAGCAAGAAAAGTAATCAGTACATTTTAAGCCGTTACAATACAAAATAAATAAATTGCAGTTTAATTTTACAAAAACTCCAGTTAAATAACTACAGAATGATAGACTGACAAAGTGCATAAACAGAAAAAGTGGTAAGTGGATCATCCTGGTAGTATTATTATTATTACACCAATCCATCGTCCAGTGGTGATCCAGGATGTCCAAGCGGGGAGTGGGAAGACCCCAACTGAGGTGGCTGGACAATACCAAGGGAACTGCAGGCAGAGGATGGCTGAACACAGCAGCTGATAGACAGGAATGGAGAGGATTGGAGGAGGCCTACATCCAGGAGTGGACTGAGAAAGGCTGAGGAAGAAAAATAAGACGATTACACAGATTCAAATATAACAAAGTTCTTATTTTTTTTTTTAAATACGTGACCTCTTTGTTTATTGACAAACAAAGTGGAAACACTGGAGAGCAGCTGACCAACCCTAACGTAATGGTGGACGGATGCAAGAACAAGTGCAAAGATAAAAAAAACTGTTTCTAATTTAACTATTTTTTGTGCTTTTGAAAATTATATGTATACATTCGTCATCACACATTTCTCATCTCGAGGGTCGGCGGGTGGGAGGTGCTGAAATGGCTTCGACCTAGCCAGTTAGACCCCTAATAATTACATTGGGGTGAATCCCTGTGTAAACAATCGGCTCTCTCATGAATCCATTACAGCAGTTGGTAGCATTCAAAGTTTCAGTCCCCCGTAATAATGATACTATGAACTAATATTCAAAGGTCTAAACTTCGACGGTGTTATTCACAGACAACTAATCAACGACTCATTCGCCACCTAAGGTAAATATTAAAAGCAATTCCTTGACTTATAGTTTGGTATGAGGCTGATCACCCATACTGTAAAAAAGTTCACTTTTCCAATGTCACCTCTGTGTCAGGAAAGGTCGGCAAAAGTTGTAGGGCTTATGTTCATTTGAGGGTTGGATTTTATTTGTAAGTACACATTCAGCATTTGTAAGCGTGAACTACACGTTTTTGTTTGTGGGCATGCATTTGAGAGCTTTAAATGTTATATATCCTTGCAACTTAGATTATAGATAGATAGATATTTTTTTTTTATATATTATAGATTATGGATAAACAGATACGTACCTACTTCATCTGCGGATCAAATGGTTTGTGAATAAAACTTTACTGTTCTTTGCTAAGTCATAGGCTAAGGCTAAGACAGTGAATTTTGCATAGATAAAAACGCTAATCTATGAATTATTATCTTTGGATCCCCTGTTTCAGGGAAGGTCGGCGAGAGTTGCAGGGCCTATATTCATTTGAGATTGGGTTTTTATATTGTAGGTTCACATGCGGCCTGTGTTAGCGCGAAATTATACATGTCTGTTTGTGGGAATGCGTTTACTATAAATCTTAAATGATATACATATATATATATCTTTGACGCTGAGATTGAGATTTTTTAGATTTAGATCAAATGTTTGACAATAGCATAAAGCGCTGTCATTAAAATTCAGTCTCTGATTAATTTTTCTATAATTTATTCGTCCGGTCCGGTCGATAGCTTAGGTGGTAGAGTGCTTGCATTCCATGCCGAAAGCTCGGGTTCGAATCCCACCGAGGGTGTCAGAAATGATTTCCCGTTTTGGTGTTTATTTCAAACCCCAAAATAAAATACCAGCAAGGTTTACTCAGCCTTCACAAGAAATGAGTACCAGCACTCTCGGGAGCTGGGAAATCTCCACTTCAACTGAAGTGGTTGGCGTAAGGCCGGCCCCCATTACCTGTAAAAATAAATAGGTTCAACTCGCCACATGCGACCCCTTCGGGGATAACGCGGCAAAAAGTTACACTATATGTGTAGCTTAGTTGCGTTGCGTTTTTGCGCTGCGTATTCGGTTTTAGATCACATTTTCACTATGTTTTCTTTGCCTTAACAGGTGGCATGAGGTTTACCAGCTTTAATGCAAAAATTGAGGTAATTTATACAATGTTGAATTTTTTAAACAATATTTAAGTTATACTTAATTTTGATTTAGTTTTAATTAATTTTAAATATTTTTGTGCAAGCTAATAAGACCATGCATTCCGTTCTTTTTATCGTTTCTTAACTGATAGGATGGTTTTAATATAAGGCTGACCCACCATGATGTCAAAGCTTGGTTAATTTTAGCCAATACCACTCCTGTTTGGGGGAAATGCATGCTTATGGGCCTGCATTAAATATGAGCCTTATATGTCAATCTATATCAATAACCTAGATTTTGGATTATTATAGATTGCCGGGTGTACGTTTATTTGAGGTGTTGGTTTTCATTTGTATGCACAGAAAAGGCAACATGTTGTGTCTGTTTGTGAACATAAACTTACATACGAGACATAAATGGTAATGAATATATATTAGCAACTTAAATTATAGTGTTAAGATTTTTGGGGTTCGAAAGTCTTTCAATTAACAACACTGGTCTTCTTTTACGTTATTTATTTTACACTTTAAATTTATTTTAACAAAGACAGTCTCGACTATTCCATTACACTGGTTTTAGTTCACTGGTCAAATTTGTTCGATGTATGGGTGAAGTTCACAGATGACTGACCCCTAGTGCAAGTAATAAGCGTCTTATATACTCTTTACAACAGTATTCTCTAGAAACTATATTCGCTAGATAGTTCCAGAATTAAGGAAATATTCAAGTAGGTACGTAGTAATAATTATTTCTAGACGCTTCTAATCTAATCTAATCTAAGCTGCAAAGATATATATCATTTAAGATTTATACTAAATGCATTCCTACAAGCAGATATGTATAATTTCGCGCTAACACATGCCGCATGTGGACCTACAATATAAAAACCCAATCTCAAATGAACATAAGCCTTGCAACTCTTGCCGTCCTTCCCTGAAACAGGGGTGACATTGGCAAAGTGAACCAATTTTTATATTATGGGTGGTCAGCCGCTTCAAGTACTTTATTTAATTATTCGTACCCACACATAATTATGAGGATTCCTATTACATAGCTATAACTAATACCTATATTTATTTTAATATTACCTATTTACATAACAATATATATGTTTGCAATATTTTTATTGGTAAAATTAATACATTCTTATTTTGCTATTTTTTTGTTTGTTTATACACGAATTATAATCCATTAAACAGAATATAAAATGTTACCGTATTAAAATAACAAGGACATCAAATTTACATTAATAAGATAACGTAATTAATATCAGCACAAAATAGTAGAATCAATGTTTAATGATCGAGAAGTCAGACACATAAATTTGATTAGGCCAACCATTAATCTAGGCTGATCGATAACTTTACCGATAAAGCAGTTTTTTTTATGAACATAGTTGTAGAGATTTAAATTTCAACTAAGACATACGTTTATACTTACTAACACTTCTTTACAAAAAAAAACATTCTCAATTGAATGGTTGATTAAAAAGACTGTTTCTGAAATCTAGGAAGTCTCCCGCACAGGATTTGTTAACAAAAAACAAACCGATACTGGAACAAGATTCTCCATTCTTTTACATTGTTTAATCTTTACTCCGTGCGGCAGGTACCCTTTCCTTCATCTCGGGATGCAATTTGACCTGATTGGTCCTTGTTTCAGATAACCCGAGCTCAGTGTTACACTCGCTGTATGTACACTGAGGACCCGCTGCCTTTACTGCGACGACTTCCAGTTGCATCCAGACCCAGATTAGCCCATCTGGGGGCCCTGGTGCGGAGAAAAGCTCGGGGCTCCGTATATGCCCCCCAGCCCTGATTTGAGGATTCTCTTTTTCCTTTCTTGAGTAGAGTAACTTTAGCTGATTAACTTCAACGGGAAGGCCTTCCGCCGCCAAAAAAACATTGCAAGTGAAGTATCACCAAGTGAAGCGACTCCGCATGAGTTGTATGAACTTGGTGGGTGGAGGTGGGTAAAGTGCCCCCCTCCCTGAAAATTACTCCTCTTTTCACGCTTTTTTTGTTCAACGCCAAAGATGCATATCTTTTCCGAAAAAAAAATGTAACTATACAAAATTGTAGTGCTTTTGGGAATCCCTTTCGTCACTAATGCCTCATAAGATTTGAGCTCCAAAGATTTTTTTGGTTCAATGTATTCAAACATATTTCTATTAAGCCTGTAATTGGGGGGCCCTTGTTCGCAAATGTCCAGAAAGAACTGGGCTGGAAGTCTCATCACCACGGTAATTTTTGCCTACCGAATATCGGTAATATTTGTTTGAAGACTAATCAGCTGTTCACTTGCGGTCATCTTGCATTGACAGGTATTCATAGCATAGAGCCCAGGGCACTGAAAAAAGATGTACTAGTTTTTTTGGGGGGCCCCTGGGCGTAGGGGCCCTGGTTTAGTCGTACCTGTCGAACCGCCATTAATCCGGGTCTGGTTGCATCGCATCATTACTATCTCGGGTAGCTTTGTGAGAGCACAAATGTACCTAATCGATTCGGGTTTTGTTTTACATAAACAAAATGCGTTAACTTTGATAACGAGACTTCTAGAACAATATTCATTCTTGCTTTTTCTTTTTCTAATACTAGTTGTTTGTCACCACTTAAATTTAATAATGGTTTCTGGTAACCACTGAGTTGGCAGGCCTAGGCTGATATGGGAGGATGAGGTGATAGTGATATGGGTGGATGAAATGAAAGAAGTATGCAAGGACAGGAAGAAGTGGCGGCTAATCTGCAATGCTGATTTGTAATGTTGGTTTATTAGTTTGCTACATTTTTTGCATAAGAAATTTTTGACTTTGTTTGTATAGATTTATTTTTAAGATTTTGTTGTTTTTTTTATACTTAAATGTTATTTATTACTCGTATTCCTTGACTTATAGGTTGGTATGAGGCTGACCACCCATACTGTAAAAAATGGTTCACTTTGCCAATGTCACCCCTGTTTCAGGGAATGTCGGCAAGAGTTGCAGGGCTTATGTTCATTTGAGGTTTGGATTTTATTTGTAAGTACACAATCAACATTTGTAAGCGCGAACTACACGTGTTTGTTTGTGGGCATACATCTAAGAGCTTTGAATGAATATATCCTTGCAACTTAGATTATAGATTATAGATAGGCGTGGAAGGATACAAACCAACTACTACAGGAAAGTCGCAGCGATAGACAGGAGGAGTTGGAGGCGAGGGCTGATGGAGGCCAAGGAGAGATATTAGCTGTAAAGCCATCGAAGAAAAAGACCTGTGGCCACTTTATTCATATTGCAACTTTATGGGATTCTTTAGTTTTTTTCCAATTAAAAGGCATCCGTGATTTTATTTTATTTGAGATTGATCACAATCTTATAGCACACAATATAGCCCTGTAATGTGGATTGCCGTAATTATTAAAAAAAAATTAAACAATATTTTGGACACTTACTTTCGACTTGCTTGTAACTGATTAATGGAATAAATCTTTAAAATATTTAAAAAAAAATTACCCTTAGTGCAACGAAAAAAATCAAATGTAGATGCGAATTTTGTACAAAACCATGCTGAAAAGCATACCGAATATTGATAAAACAAGTGCAGGGTTTTTTACCTAATTTTCTTCATTTTACAGTCTACATTCCCCGTCTCCTCTGTTTTTCCTTATCAAATTTTTGTGTCCAAATTTTAATTTTGTATTTTTGCTGGTTAAACAAATGTACCTACCAAAAAGTACGATCCTCTATTTTACAGGTGCTCGGCGAGTGTTGACACCACCGAGCAGCCGAAAAGGAGTCGGGCCGGACACGTGGGGGTGCCGTGGCGAGGGGCGGCAGGAAGACGCAAGGAGGCGCGAAGAAGGCCGCGCCGGGCGAGAGCGGTCGGTCGGTTGGTCAACTGTCATTTGTAGCGGGCCATCAGTCAGGCGGGCTATCGCGCGACATGGTTCTGCACTTAGCTGGGTCGCTAGCGGCGCGGGGAGCGGAGCAGAGCGGGCAGCGGGGCGGGCAGCGGGGCGAGCGTCTAATTGTCCCCCGGTCTCCCCTCCCTAACATGCCTCAGAGCACGCAGGGTTGCATAGGCTCTTTACATGGACAAAAATGAGGTAGCGAAATCTGTGCAGAACAAGGTGACTTAAACGATTCATCACAACTAAGCTATATATAAAAGTGTAAGTTCTACCCGAAATAGTAACGAACGCTGGCCTTAGCCTAATCATTTCACTGGATGTGGTGTTGTTCTCATTTCTTGAAAAAACCTTGCCGGTATTTTATTTTGGGTTGGAAATAAACACTGAAACGCGTAATCATTTTGATACTCTTGGTGTGGATAGAGTCTTATGTCTCAGGGTGGAATGTAAGCACTGAGCCATCCACCAATTGTGTTATTGACTATTCATCTAAGAAAAGACCATCTTCTCTTCAGAAAAGTAAGGTGAATCGAATGCAATTCAATTGTACTTTCTTCATCCAAAAAATAAATATAAAAGATAATTGCAAAAATAAGGAGAGTCTAATAACTCATCACTTCTTTAATCTCGAGGACAAGGAAACAAAAATCCTCACAAACCTTAGCGACGCAAATGTAGTGGGAACACCATTAGAATAAACAAGATTTTTCTTGATTAAATATCTAACTGATGATAATAAACATTTTTTATATCATGGATCGAAAACAAAAAAAAACATTGAGTTTTTTGTGCTTCTGTTCCATATAATACTTACAAAAACTTAGCAGCTATAAACGTGATGTTGATGAATTTTCAGCGATCGATGAATTGAATAGTGTTACCCATTTGCCAAATATACATAGAATGAAAAAGTTCCTGCGATCTGAAAAAAAATTACCCAATCAACAAACCTATCACTTTTCTAAAAATACAGGTTTTACTTATTTACGATGGGGAAGTTGTCATTTCTCATAAAATGTATTGATCTAAGAGGGTGAAAGGTATCAAAAACTCTAGTGGTTGTCTTACTTTAATTTTGTTGAATCCATCATGATCATTATTATTTTTGGCCTATCAGCATTGCTGTAGGTAACCCTGTGTGAGCTATAATAATATTATAAGCCCACTTTACACAATCATTCGTTTATAAAGAGGCGCTTGTTCTGATCGATAAATAGGCTACTGTGTGTAATGCACAATGCACTGTCGAACAGAACACCTCAAATGAAATGTAAAAAAACAGAAAACGTGCGTATTTTTTATTTATTCAAGATTTTAAATCATCTATAATCTATAATCTAAGTTGCAAGGATATATTCATTCAAAGCTCTCAGATGTATGCCCACAAACAAACACGTGTAGTCCGCGCTTACAAATGCTGATTGTGTACTTACAAATAAAATCCAAACTCAAATGAACATAAGCCCTGCAACTCTTGCCGACATTCCCTGAAACAGGGGTGACATTGGCAAAGTAAACCATTTTTTACAGTATGGGTGGTCAGCCTCATACCAACCTATAAGTCAAGGAATACGAGTAATAAATGACATTTAAGTTTACAAAAAAAAAAACAAAACCTTAAAAATAAATCTATACAAAAAAAGTCAAAAATTTCTTATGCAAAAAATGTAGCAAACTAATAAACCAACATTACAAATCAGCATTGCAGATTAGCCGCCACTTCTTCCTGTCCTTGCATACTTCTTCATCTACAATCTCTAATATAGGATAATCATATACAACGGTAAAATATAAGAAAAGAATTATATGTGTTTTTAGGCTTTCATGAACGGCTTCAGATAATGATGATGATGAGGATGCAGCATCCATGCTTCCGGGCTGTGCTCTAAGAAGAAAAAAACAGCCTTCTGAGAAGAAATACTGGACCATGGTCTACAAGCCCGGAAGAATGGATGCTGCATCCTCATAAGAAAAGTATGTTTAAATAGATATTCGACATTTCTCATTCAATGTGGCTGATAGCTCAGTTGATAAAGTGCTTGCAAAAAATGACGAGAGCTAGGGTTCGATTTCGGTGTTTATTTCTAAATCTAAATAAAATACCTGCAAGGCTTACTAAGCCTTCACAAGAAGTAAGAACTAGCCTTTTTGGGAGCTGGGATACCTCCACTTCAACTTAAGTGATTGGCGTAAGGCCAACCCCCATACCTGTAAAAATAAATAGATTCACTCGCCACATGCAACCCCTTTAAGGAAAACGCGGCAAGAAGTTGCGCTGCATGTGTAGCTTAGTTGCGTTTGAGTTTAAGTGATCAAAAGGCATGACACTTAGTTTTGTCGAAAAAATCTATTCCAACAGTTAAATTGTATTTCTACGAAAAAACTTTTCTAAGCAAATGTCGAATTCAAGCTTGAGTACAAATCACGAATTAAAGTGTGCATACTTTTTACGCAAACACTGTTACGTGGTTTATCAAAATATTCATTTAATAATGTACAAACCAAATGGAGGCAGCTCTGCAGAGGCTCTACCCACCCGTAGCGGAATGGCGACAGAGTTACAAAAAAAATGGGACTAGACTAAACAAATGTTTTCTTTTAATTGATGACCAAAAATACTGTGGGATTCTGTTTGTTTAATGCGATCTTGTTTCACCTTGTATTACCTTTTTTTATTACGAATGTTTGACTTATCAAATCCTGGTCGTGTCCCTTTTGGTTGCTACCCTTTTTAGGACATCCTGGCGCCTACAGGATAAATCATTAATGGGGTTAACAAGATACATTTTAACATTTGTAAAGAGGAAACGATTGTCTGGTCCTTTGGGATGAAATAAAAAATGTTTTTTTTGTCCTGTTTAAAAGGTAAAGTATTTTTATTACTTGCCTACAAGATGTTGAAGGGTTATATGGTTTTGTTTTTAAAAGTGCATGTTTTCCTGAATTGTACATATGACGTCATTAACTTAATGGTTATGCTTTAAAAAAACTTAATATTTGTGGTTAGAAAATAAAATAATATATGTATATTGGTTTTAATTAGTAGCCTAGTTAGAAGAGCTCCTGCTTTCTGAGCGGCATCCTTTACAGTGACATTCCCGAAACATTTGATCCTTGACTGATCTACAGATCATTTTTTGTATAGAAAATTCACTGTAGGCTACGGATGAGCCATGGCTTATCTGTTTGAGAATAACACCGAGGATTGGTGTTATTCTCAAACAGCAACCACACCCAGCAACTTGCTTGACTCTTCATATTATTTACATCGAATCAGCATTTATGAAACTAGATCAAGTTTGAGTCCCACCGTGCCTGAATGACGATAACTTTGACCCTGATTCAACAGATGCCATTTGGTAATTATTTGATTGATAATTATTATTTGAGTTATTATGTAATTATTAATTGATGATATCACAACCTGTTTATGTTGGTGTATTGCATTACTATCTATAATCTATAATCTATAATCTAAGTTGCAAGCATATATTCATTTAAAGCTCTCAGATGTATGCCCACAAACAAACACGTGTAGTTCGCGCTTACAAATGCTGAATGTGTACTTACAAATAAAATCCAAACTCAAATGAACATAAGCCCTGCAACTCCTGCCGACATTCCCTGAAACAGGGGTGACATTGGCAAAGTGAACCATTTTTTACAGTATGGGTGGTCAGCCTCATACCAACCTATAAGTCAAGGAATACGAGTAATAAATGACATTTAAGTTTACAAAAAAAAAAAAACAACAAAACCTTAAAAATAAATCTATACAAAAAAAGTCAAAAATTTCTTATGCAAAAAATGTAGCAAACTAATAAACCAACATTACAAATCAGCATTGCAGATTAGCCGCCACTTCTTCCTGTCCTTGCATACTTCTTTCATTTCATCCAGAGTCATAACCTTACTCATCCTTAATAATAATAATAAATTGACAATATTTTTAGTGCCGTTTTGTGAATTCACTGCAAGGGCACTGCAGAGCCATAGCGTGACAAGCATGTCTTCAATCCTGACTTAAATGCACTTGTACTCTCCACAGCTCTCAGCTCGTGTGGTAAGGCATTCCACAGCAGAGGGCCAGCAATGCAAAAGGCACGATCTAAATAATTGGCCATGTTGCTTCTGCAGGGAACCCTGAATCTATTCACAGCAGTATTGCATGCAGACCTCAGGGTACCCCGCCTACCCTCTACTGTGTCCCCCACACATAGCTCTGAGATATACAGTGGCGCAATGTTCTGCGAAGACTTAAATACAGTTAAGCAGACCTTGTACTCCACCCTCTCCTTTATTTTCAGCCAATGAAGCTGATCCCTGAGTGAGGGTGTGATGTGCTCAGTAATTTTTAAATTACAGATCAAACGTGCCGCAGCATTAAGCACAGATTGAAGTCTGCCCAGCTGTACAAGTGGCAAGCCACTGTATATCCCATTACAGTAATCAAGCCGGGAGAGCACAAATGCAGCAACAAGAGCCTTGGTTTCCTCGACTGGCAAGCATCCTTGACTTATAGGTTGGTATAAGGCTGAGAACACCCATACTATAAGAAATGTTTCACTTTGCCTATACGAGTATTACTCCTGCTTCAGAGAAGGTCTGCAAAAGTTTCAGGGCTAATGTTCATTTGAGGTTTAGTTTTTAATCTGTAAGTATACATGTGAGGTTTTGTAATGGCTAACTTACACTTGTCTGTTTGTGGGCATGTATTTAATATGAATTTTAAATGTTAATATATTTTTCGCACCTTACATTATATGATAGATACATAGATGACGAATTAAATGTTCGAGATAACTATCTTGTATACTTTTAAGTACAGTTCAAGCTAGGTACCTTTCACATGTAATTACTGTAAAAATCATTCAAACCAGCTTAGTGGGCAGCTTGATGATTTTTATTTTAGTGTTTTATTTTCCAGTTATCGCTTTTAACAATTATAATTATGAGCATGTTGCGCTGAAGACCGCTGTCCGCTCGTCCCTCTAGGCTCGCCCCTCGCTATCTCGGGGACCCATGTTCCCCGCTAACGACGCGCCAGCTTCATAAATAAACGTCTTGTCGTCACCGATACGCCACGTTCCAACCGACCAAGTGCACAACGGACAGTAGTCGAATGTTTCCCTGCCCACAAATGAAGACTACAAGGTTGGAAGTCTCATCCCCACGTTAATTCTTACCTACCGAATATCAGTAATATTTGTATGAAGACTTGTCAATCCAAGATGGCCGTCACTTTTTTAGCTGATATTCCTAGTATTTCCTTTGTGGTCTAATAAAATATGGGGATAAAATAAAATATGAAATAAATATGGGGATTCTTTAACTTATAGGTTGGTATGAAGCTGATCACCCATGCTGTAAGAATGGTTCACTTTGCCAATGTCACCCCTGTTTCAGGGAAGGTTGGCAAGAGTTGCAGGGCTTATGTTCATTTGAGATTGTTTTTGTTTTATTGTAGGTCCACATGCTAGCGTAAGTTATGTGCGTACGGCATGTGTTAGCGTGAACTTATACAAGTCTGCTTGTGGGAATGAGTTAAAATGAATCTTAAATTAAATATATCTTTGCAGCTTAGATTTAGATTTTTAGAGCGTATCAACGGCTGATCTATTTTATATGGAGCAACAATCAGCTGTTTAGGCACCGTCATGTTTTATTTCGTCCTATTTTCATGCAGGTACGATTAGATTACCAACGTCGAGACTCTCACTCCTGTCCTGTCGATAGCTCAATTGGTACAATGTTTGCTTACTATACCTAAAAGTTTGATCCCCAATAAGAGCGCCAGATTTTTTTTGTCTTTTTACTTACTACTACTATTATTAATATACTTACCTCTTGTGTTGAACCTTACAGGTAGAACACGGACAAGCGCCTATCTCGCGCGTCCTACGATGACCGATAGACGCCGGGGCGCATGTAGGTACGCCCCGCCCCGCCCGGCAAAACTTACAATGCATGCGCGCTGTCAGCGCACCGGCTCATATTAATAACGTGCACTGCCGGCGATTACAACGGTGACAGGGTAGAACGGCACAGTGACAAAACGACACAGTGACAATACGACACATGACAGAATGATACATGACATAATGACACATGACAGAACGACACATAACAGAACAGGACTGTGACAAAACAGCACATTACATAACGACACATGACAAAACGACACATGACAAAACGACAAATGAAAAAACGACACATGACAAAACGACACAGTGACACATGACAGAATGATACATGACATAATGACACATGAAAGAACGACACATTACAGAACAGGACTGAGAAAAAACGGCACATTACAAAACAACACATGACAGAACGACACATGACAAAACGACACAGTGACAATACGACACATGACAGAATGATACATGACATAATGACACATGACAGAACGACACATTACAGAACAGGACTGAGAAAAAACGGCACATCACAAAACAACACATGACAGAACGACACATGACAAAACGACACATGACAGAATGACACATGACATAACGACACATATGACATAACGGCACATGGCAGAACGACACATGACAGAACGACACAGTGACAAAATGACACATGACTGAACAATACATGACATAATGACACATGATAGAACATCACAATGACAGTACATCACATGAAAAAACATCTCAATCACAAAAAATCACAGAAAAGTACATCAAAATGACGAAACATCTCAAACCAATCATTACATGACAAAACATTACATACAGAACATACCACAAACAGAACATTACATAAACGGCACATGAAAAAACTGTCATGGTGATGTATTTTTTCATAATGATATTTTGTAATTTGATGTTCTGTCATTTTGATGTTCTGTCATGTGTAGTTCTGTCATGTATCGTTCTGTCATGTGCCGTTATTTCATGTGTGGTTTTTGTCACTGTGCCGTTTTAAATATCACCCACCAGCTCATATTAATAATGTCCACCGCCAGCGATTAAAACTACACGTACAAAATCTTGTACAGAGATTCAAGTGTGGAGTTGGCAAGACGGATAATGCGGCAGTGAAAGCTCGCTTGTATGAGAATTCATTCATAAGACTAAAGAACTCTTGTTTTTTATTGTATACTTAATGTTTGATTAAAATAATACACTAATTACCTACCATCGTAGGTAAGGGGGAAATGGAGAAATGAATCTATAAATGGAGAAATTAATATTTTAATGAATATATAACGCAAACGCAACGCAAAACGCAACTAAGCTACAGATACCTATAGTGTAACTTCTTGCCGCGTTATCCCCGAAGGGGTCGTATGTGGCGAGTTGAACCTATTATTTTTTACAGGTAAGGGGGCCGGCCTTACGCCAACCACTTCAGTTGAAGTGGGGGTTTTCCCAGCTCCCGAGAGGGCTGGTACCTACTCATTTCTTGTGAAGGCTGAGTAAACCTTGCCGGTATTTTATTTTGGGGTTTGAAATAAACACCGAAACGGGAAATCATTTCTGACACCCTTGGCGGGATTCGAACCCGAGCTCACGGCATGGAATGCAAGCTTTCTACCAACTGAGCTATCGACCGGACTTATGTTTGTTTGATATTGAGTTTTTATGTTGTTATTCCACATGCGGCTTGTGCAAGCGCGAACTTATACGTGTCTGCCTAATAATCAGTGGCGAAGGGTGCCATACAAGCCGGTTCCCATCGGCATGCGACCCCTTCGGGGATAACGCGGCAAGAAGTTAGATTATATGTGTAGCTTAGTTGCGTTTTTTTTTGCATTTATAAGTCTTGCAACTCTTGCAGACCTTCCATGAAACAGGCTAAACAGGTTGGTATGAGACTGACCCCCATACTGTGCAAAATGGTGCACTGTGCCAATGTCACCCGTGTTTTAGGGAAGGTAGATAAAAATTTTAGGATTCATGTTAATTTTAGATTTGGATCTTATTTAGGAATAACACACGTTGCGTTAAAAATGGGATATGTGTACTGAGTGAATGTAAAAGAGGAAATGTATGAATAAAGTGATGGATATGAAGGTACTGAGAGAAATATGTCAAGATAGAATGAGTGGATGAGGCTTTGCACAGGTACTGACCACCCCTAGTAAAATGGCGACAGCGTTACAAGGGTTGTACTTAAAAAATAGAGTATGTTTTTGAGGAGGTTAAAGATATTTTGGATGTTTTGGCACAAAAATCCACATAATAATTGTTTACGTAGTTCATCTCCAACATATATTTTGAAATAAATTGTCATCTAACCACTAGCTTATATATCGTGTGTGGTATTTAGTTTATTCGTTGACATTGCCACAATCCATTTTCATAATTGTGAATAACTCTGGCCGTTATGTGCAAGACGAAGGTTGAAAAAATGCCGATGGGATCATTTCTGACACCTATGAGGGTTTTAAACCCTAGCCCACTGGTTGTGCACACAAGCGTTCTACCAACTTAGCTATCGATCAATCCAAGTCTAATTATTCCGGAATTTGTTTTTTTTTTAATTTACTGTAATTAATGTTTTTACACACAGTATTTTCAAAATACCGAAATCAGATTATTTACCTTCAGGTAGTTGCTTAGGACAGTTAAGTAGTGAAAAAACTTATTTTCGATGGACACAAATTTGGAGCAAGTTTACCATTTAGGAATTGAATATACCTCCATGTTTAGGAATTATTTAATTGAAGGAGGGTTGAGGGGGAGTTGTAGAAACAAAGTCAATCTCAAAATCTTCAAATTAATAACGTTTGGAACGGCTTTTAACGGACTGAAAAGTGGCATGAGGCTTTGCCGATCACTGGCTTAGGACATCCCCAAAACAGCTTCAATACTTTGATCAAGTGGTCCCAAAAAAGTCTTATCTATCGCTTTATTTTATTATGTAAATGAAGTGTAAAGATAAGCCCGGGCTTATCCGAGAGATATCCAGACCTTTGGTCGTAATGAGGCCTGAACCTCAAATGTAAAACTTTAAAATTTTATCAAAATTGAATAGAAACTTAAACATTCACTAGAGGCGATGTTTTAGTGTACATACATTTTTTTATAACGCTGTGATTGAGTGAAAACGTTTACTTTTACACTTGAGGTACTGAAGGCCCATGAATTAACGATGGCTCACTTTTAATTTGGAGCAAGCATCCACTTTCCATATTTTTATATAGGGTTCATTTTATTATATTTACGAAACGAAATTTTAAGTATTTTTATATGAGCTAATGTGAGGCTTATGGGAGGTAGCATAAAGAGTTATATCTGTTAATCTCTATTCATTAATATGCTGAAAGATCACTAAAGTACGCAAAGCCTCTACATTATTGGTATCACTATAATCTATAATTTATTATTATAGATTATAGACTTTCACGTATTTTTATTGACTCATACACATATGTACCAACAGTGCTTTCCAACACGATTTTAATCTAATTGTTTCTTGCAACTCTGTCGCCGTTCCTGCCAAGCTGGCTAGAATCTTTGCACAACTAGCTGTGTTTATTTCTATCCTTACATATTAAGGTGGATCGAAATCGTTTTTTTGGGAATTTCGATTTTGCGTTTTTGCCAAAAGCTGCTCTATATCAATACAAACAATAAATTGTACTACCATTAGGTCGAAATATTTGATCTTATACTGCCCCAAAGACTCGAAAACTTAATAAAAATCATAAAAACTGCTATATACTAAACATTTTTTTTTATTTATTAAGAAAAATATAATAGTAGTATATTGAAGTTCAAATTTAAGTACACAGCATGATTTTCTATAAATGATAGAAAAAAACCCTTGTATGGCAAAAAAAATGAAAAAATGGCTATCAACAGAAGTCTAGAAAAAAGTGATTTTAAGAGAATTGGTAATCTGTCTTTAAATTGAAAAAAATGCATTATTTGTCGTGATTCCAGGTTTGTTTTAATGAATCTATCTCTTCTGATAAGACCGCAAACAGCAACTGAAGTATTTGTTACAATTTTTACTAATCTTTCAGTGGCTAACGTGTAGCAAGAAAAATGGAAATGGCTTGAGATTAGTTCGTCAACAAGCGGTGGATTTTCTTAACAACGTGCTGTTAATTAACTGTTCATCTATTTGGTAACAGGCGCCTTGGTCACATTATTTTCGTGCCAGTTTATAAAGTTTTTTATAATTGTTTCCATCAAAATCAAGTTTTGGCCGATTTCTGTCGCGTTTCAATATTCTTCACAAGGCTAGAACTCATAGAAAGGCTAAGCGAGTAAGATGTTTGTTGGATAATTGAAATATCCATTTTTCTGTATAACAGGATGTAGTATCTGCTTTAAATTATCTGTCAAATATCGCGACAGTTACATTGTCTTGTGTAAGTGCCTAGCACCATTAATACAATGTGGTTAGTTTTGATGTAAGACCACATAAGAGCATCCGCTTTTATTATATAATTGATAATATTAACAGCTTGTCAGAAGGCTAAAAAAAAAACATAAAGCCGTAGTATTCTGTGAGCCATCTTGAATGCACTAGTTTTCCAGGGTTTCTTTTTAATAAGCTTTGAGAACAATATCCAGACTTTATAGTTATTCTCCGTCTAATAGGAACATCACATTGGATAGTTAGAAACGAGACTATTGGAAGCTCTTCACAACTTTTTAATACCTTTTCTATGGGTCCAGAGTAACTTTTTTGTTCACTTGTACAACCATCAATATATTCAAATAATTGGCGCGGCAGTTCGTTGGCATGGAGTTGACAAATACACCACTGCAACGGTTTTACTAGATATTTTATGTACTGTGACCTTGCATCCTTAATTAAACTAATATGCTCCTGTACAATTATATTTCTCTTATGATCCACCATATTAAAGGTTTTATTTTTACGCCCATCAAAGTATAAACCCAAATCTTAGTAATCAGAATCAGTTGTGACACCGCTGAACTTAGTTCTCTGCTTTTCACGGGCTCTTCTAATTTTATTTTGATCGAAAACTTTGGATGAATTGTTGCCAAAACAAGAGCAGCTTCAGTTTTATTGGAAATGCCAAATTTATTCACAGGGTTTTCCAGTAGGCCAAAATCAATAGTTTTTAATGAATATGAATACGAAGTTTGAAGTAGCGGTCTCTGAAGTGCTAGTTTTTCTATTACTGTTGAGACTGGTTGTTGAGAGACATCAGTTGATAGGTCAGACAGATTTGGCAATAAACTTGTAGCTTCTTCTTCGTATGTTTCATATTTCCGTTTTCGGTTTAGTTTTTATTAATTTCTCGCAGCAGTTTTCAAATCAACACTCCTTATAATCATTTATCTTTTGGTTTTTTGATCAATCAGAATAGTTTTCAGTTATCGGTACTTTAAGATGTTTTGCATAGTTAAATGAAGCCAATCTGTTGCATTAACACGCTGATATATCAAAAATACACTTAAAAGATCTCTCGCAAATTTGTATGCGCAAAAAATATGAGTAGCATACAACTATAGTCACATCTCTGAGAGCACCGAATGGGTGACGCGCGTCTGCGTGGAGTAACAAAGTTAGGGGGTGCCTCCACCCACCCCTCTCAAATTACAAGATACCAAACACGTAATAATAACTATTTCATTCATTTTAAAGAAACAAAATTATATTTCGTTTGATTTTATCCAATAATTAATTCTTAAACACAGGGGTAAAAATGAGTAGTTTTATGTATTTTTGTAATTTTTCTGATGACTTGGGGCAGTATAATTAATTCATATTTTGATAAGGTTTTTTTTTATATCAGATACTCACCCCATAGAGCAACTTTTCTGCATAACGCAATTACGAAAAAATGATATTTATTTTTTTCCATACATACAGCGATCCACCTTATTACATATCTCTTTTTATACAATCATATCTATCATATTCTTTCACAATTGAACAAATACAATCAAGCTTTTTTTTTTCGTTTTCCCCCTATTTGTTCTTTAAAATCTTCAATCTTTTTATATAGGTTCTCTAAGTCAGTATTTCATCATCCATTTTTTATTTATGTTCATATTTTGAACCTTTATTTTTACATCCTTCTTAGCATGCATTTCACTTTTACTCATTATTCTTAAAATTATTTCAATTAAAAAATTGTCTCCGAGCATGCCATTTATTTTGGTATTAATTTAAAAATGATACTCAAACTTGTGCTTTTTGTGAGCGACATATCTTCTTCTTCTCAATATATCTTAATAAAATATCAACGAGTATATAATATGTCTGATTAGTAATTCCTCAGGCCTTGCCTTATATCAAGAATGTCTTTGATTCGTCGGTGCCCGCGAAATGAGCCGACATTAGCGTCGATGATGCGCACAGGCAGGGTGAAAATAAAGTATAAAAAGTGAATTATACGCCCGTATAAGTCTCTTCAACCATGTTCCCGCCTTATCTCGAAATATAAAGTATATAGTGTGTAGTCGAGACCCAGCGTGTCACCTTGTTTTATTTTTTTATTGGCGGAATGGGTAAAAAAGTACCTACACCCGTACCCCAAGTATAAAACTCTACGTTTAATCTGAGCTATGGCGTTGCAACAAAAGTGTATCAAATACGAAAACGCCCACGAGAGGTGCTTGTTTAATTTGAAAATAGTTATTGTTAAGCGCTTTGGTTGGGTTTTATGGTTAAGTTTTGTACTTTGGGTATTGAAGAGACTGGCTTAATGACGAGCAAACGTTGGGACGGACAAAAAGTTGTCGCTCGAGCTGGCGCCTTTTGTTGCATTATCTTTTCGATTAATGATGCCATGTTTTAGGCGGTGTATATGAATACATATTATAATTACGTTAGCAGTGCAATAAAGATAAAGCCGAAATGCAGGACACGACATGGCCGCTTTGTGGTTTGAGTCTATAAATTGAAAGCGTTTAGAGACGTTTCGTCTGCTGGTGTGTAGAACGCAATGATGGCTGTTAGACATAGGGAAATCGAGTAAAATGCTCTAAGCCACACGATGATTTTAAAGGATCATAAACATTATAAAATTGTAATTATCCAACTAATTTTGTGTTCAATATGTTTTTTTAAGAAAAAATACCGAAAAGTGAAATACCACCATAAAAGTCAATTTAATTAAAAAGTTTATTTACTTATTTGTTTTAACGTTTAATCAGAATACGGCCCTTTAAGTAATTGTCATTTATTAGTTTTAAAAATTAGTATTATTTTTTTCATATTGTTTAAAACCATGTAACCATTATGAATTTTAGAGGCTCGATTTCGAAACTGCAAAAACATTTTAAAACGCCATTCATCTTTAGTGTGAAAGAAGCTAAAGAAACTTACAATGTGTGTAAGCTAGCATGAAAAATGTTTATATTTATAGCATAAAATATACTCTAATTGCATTGCTTCTGTTGACATTATAAATACAGTATTTTATAACAACAGGATATTGAGTGACATGAAACTGTTTTTGGCAACATTCAAACTACTGTAATCTCATTATTTTGCTAAAAAATAGAAAAAAATGTAATATTCATCATTGAATAATAAACGTACTTTTAAGACATAATGTTGCATACAAACAGTTCCTGAAAATGTTTGTTGAAACATTTTACCTCAACACCATTCGGTAAAATTATACATAGGTACAATTTTGTACCTTTTTCATTTGGATCTTTGATAAAATATGTTTTTAGTTTTGACCATTCGTGGAAGAGATAAGAGGGAACGTTGAAATGTGGATCTGGCAAGGAGAATAGAATGTTCGAGATAAGCTTTTGATATTATGGACTGTGTCCTAACAGAATAACAAGCTGTCGCAAACTCAAGCTGTCGATGTTTCGTTGTAGTACCTACTGAAGGGATTGTCACCCATATGTTAGTACAAAAAACTCTGGGTAAAAGACTTCTCTCTGTTTTAGTGTTAATCTAAAAAAAATGAATATTCTAGGAAAACATAGGTCTGTCGGAGCTTTTTTTCCCATGATTTTTTCTTGTAAGAAAATTAACTTTTACTTTTTCCACCTGACTATCCGCTGGAAGTGTCTATCCATGTTGGCAACATCGTTGAAGGAATAACCATGGAGAGATGAACAAGAGGTTCACTAAGCACATCATTTGTCAACGACGCTAGCCATGTTGAAAGCACCGGTTCCCATAGATCACCGAAGTTAAGCAACATTGGGCGCGGACAGTACTTGGATGGGTGACCGCTCAGGTACACCGCGTGTCGTTGGCATCTTGGACCGGTCCGTAGTCCGTAGTGGCAACACTTCGGACTCGTAAATGGAAGGTTGTGGATTCGGATCCCGGCGGAGCACACAAAATATACCATTCATATTTCGAATGTGCTCTTCGCTGAGTTGAAAAATTCATAAATCTTTACCAAAGACCGGTCACTGAAAGGTCCATCCAACCTTACAACAACTGGGTCTTGCTTGAGAATTGGCGCTTTCTACAGCGACGACCAAGCTCGCAGAGGGCTCTTGAGGTGTGATACACACAAAAACAGCGCTCACCAAATAAATCATCCTAATATTATTATTATTATTATTATCATACTTAGAAGATTCTTGGATGTCTCCTCCTATTCGCAGCTCAAGACGAAAGTAACAAACAGAGCTGATGGCTGACACAACAAGGTGCTGCCTTTAGAGAATGATGATCCAGTTGAATCCATGAATCCAGGCTTTCGTTTTATTATTGAAAAAAAAAGCTGAAATATGTTCTTCAAATGTCTGCCTTAGATGAACGTTGAGTGTACCCTTCAACTCTGTGTCAGACAAAACTTTTTTTATCAGTTTTAACTAAAAATTGGCTTTATATGCCTGATCGTAGTTTGGACAAATCTGAATAATTATTTTACGTGTTCTTCTAGTGCGTTGGCTATCAGGTTTCTGAGATGAACAAACATATTTTCTGCAGTTTGATTAGTGTCTTAATTGAAGCGAAAATAACGCTAATAAATTACACATATATTGTAAATTTTTTGTGCGTTTTCTCCCGAAGGGGTCGCATAATGGCGAGTGGAACATATTTATTTTTGCAGTTAAGGGGGGCGGTCTAACGCTAAGCACTTCAGTTGAAGTGGGGGTTTCTCAGCTCAGGAATCCAAGCACTCTACCGATTGATGTATCGAGCGAACTATGTTGTATGAAATATGTGTTAAAATAAAATCATAAATGAATTAATAGTATAAATAGTATATAGTATGAACTCTGTTTTGCTATAATATTGATAATATTAGATTGATCCGTTTTTGAGATGATGAAAATATGAATTATGAATTTAAAATTAATGGAATGAATGTTGATGTCGTAAATGAGTTTGTATACCTGGGAAGTAAGTTTGAAAAAGATGGAAGAATGACCGGTGAATTTGAAAGAAGAATAATGATAGGCAGGTGCGTACTGGGTGCTACCGCTAGCATCGCCAAAAACCAGAATCTTTCAAAAAATGTTCGACTGGCGGTGCACGGTGGTATACTAGTGCCCACTCTGATGTATGGAAGTGAAGCCTGGACGGTGAGTGAAAGTGAGATTAGTAAAGTCCATACGGTAGAAATGGATTACTTAAGAAGTATGATTGGAAAAAGACGGAGTGATAGGGTGAAGAATGATTTTGTTAGAGAGGAATGCGGTGTAAGAGAAAGTGTGAAAGTAAAGATTAAAAGAAGTATACTTAGATGGTTTGGACATTTGGAGAGAATGAATGAGGAAAGAATGACGAAGAAAGTATATGCTGCAAGAATTGATGGATGTCGTGGAAGAGGAAGACCGAGAAAGGTATGGATGGACCAAATTTTCGAAATAGCGAGTGAATGGGATATCCAGAGTCATAATAAAAGGAGAGCTTGTATGAAAAAAGTTATGACTCTGGATGAAATGAAAGAAGTATGCAAGGACAGGAAGAAGTGGCGGCTAATCTGCAATGCTGATTTTTAATGTTGGTTTATTGGCTTACTACATTTTTTGCATAAGACATTTTTTACTTTTTTTGTATAGATTTATTTTTAAGGTTTTGTTGTTTTCTTATACTTAAATGTTATTTATTACTCGTATTCCTTGACTTATAGGTTGGTATGAGGCTGACCACCCATACTGTAAAAAATGGTTCACTTTGCCAATGTCACCCCTGTTTCAGGGAATGTCGGCAAGAGTTGCAGGGCTTATGTTCATTTAAGGTTTGGATTTTATTTGTAAGTACACAATCAGCATTTGTAAGCGCGAACTACACGTGTTTGTTTGTGGGCATACATCTGAGAGCTTTGAATGAATATATCCTTGCAACTTAGATTATAGATAGATTATAGATCCGTTATTTCTCATCCCCATTACACTCCCAAATACATTTGAGATTTTTGACTGTAATGATTTCTTTTGTTTTTGGTTTCAGAGAGGTCTAGACGAGGGTGGGCTTTGAGCCACGAGGACACAAGGGCACGTAGTAATATGGCAGAAGGCTGAAGGGACAATTGGACGCCTCGCGACGTGGAGGTCCCAAAGGAAATCTGACAGACCACAAGCCGCACCTTTTTATGCCTCGCCGACAATGCTCCTTTTAGCAAATTTCATTTACTTTTGAAGCAATTCATACTAAAAGATTTAGGATTCAAGTACATTTTTTTTGAAAATTTTGTGTAAAATTAAATGACCAATCTATAATCTAAGTTGCAAGGATATATTCATTCAAAGCTCTCAGATGTATGCCCACAAACAAACACGTGTAGTTCGCGATTACAAATGCTGATTGTGTACTTACAAATAAAATCCAAACCTCAAATGAACATAAGCCCTGCAACTCTTGCCGACATTCCCTGAAACAGAGATGACATTGGCAAAGTGAACCATTTATAACAGTATGGGTGGTCAGCCTCATACCAACCTATAAGTCAAGGAATCGTCACCTTAAAAGTAAAACTGAATATTCACTAATGATTCACTAAAAGTGTGAAAGGAAAAAGAGGGAAGAGACGACCGAGAAAAGTATGGAGTGATCAGATTGAGGAGATTGTGAAAGAATGGGATATACAAAGTGAGGGTAAAAGAAGAAAATGCATGAAAAAGGTGATGGATATGAATGAATTGAAAGAGGTATGTCAGTATAGGAAAAAATAGAGGCAACTCTGCAGAGGCTCTTACCACCCCTAGCAGAATGGTGACATAGTTACAGTTACTATTGGGAGTAACTTCTCATAGTAAGTGAATTACTAATTATAATAAAGTGATCATAAGAAGTTCTTAACTACAGGATTTTCCCACTTTTTCATTGTTGTCTCTCGTAGAAAATAGGAAAAATATGCATTTATCTGAGAAACCCATGTTAGCTTAATATTCCATTTATTCAGTTTTCATGCTCATGTGAGGATTGGTTTATTTTGTATGTAGGTATTTGGTATGAGCCTTGAATGTCAATACATCTTTGCAACTTTGATTATAGATTATTATTATTATCCTTTATTATATTACCCTTCGTCGTCGTCATTCGTCGTCGAGTTTCGATTTTCAAAATCAATGCCATCACAGCAGATGAAACACATTCATGCTCTATAGCAAATTAATTTTTGTATATATGCTACAATGCGGCGAGCTTACGCGTGTGTGTTTACAAATGTATGAAAGCTTTTAGGAATTAATCTGTTTGTTCATACTAAAAATGTATGGAACAATATTGACATCTAGCGGCAAAACGTAAAAGTTTTTTTTACATTTTCTTTTATTTCATGCAAATTAAAAATAAAAAAAAAGCCAAATAAAAATGGATTTCAATCTGTAATCTAAGTTGCAAACATATATAACATTTGAGATTCATATTACATGCATTCTTACGAGCAGACATGTATAAGTTCTAATCTAATCTAATCTAAGCTGCAAAGATATATATCACTTAAGATTTATATTAAATGCATTCCCACAAGCAGATATGTATAAGTTCCCGCTTACATATGCTGCATGTGTACTTACAACATAACAGCCCATTCCAAATGAACATAAGCCCTGCAACTCTTGCCAACCTTCCCTGAAACAAAGGTGAATTTGCAAAGTAAACCATTTTTTAAAGTATGGGTGGTCAGCCTCATACCAACCTATAAGTCAAGAAAATTATTTTGTGTATTTCTTTACATAATCTAAGTTGCAAAGATACATACCATTTAAGATGCATATTAAATGCATTCCCACACGCAGACAGGTACAAGTTCACGCTTACAAATGCCCAATGTGGACTTGCAAAATAAAAAAACTAATCTCAAATGAACATAAGCCCTGCAACTTTTGCCGACTTTTCCTCAAACAGAGATAAAATTTGCATGGTAAACCATTGCTTACAGTATGGGTGGTCAGCCACATACTAACCTTTTAGTCAAGGAAATTATTTTGTTTAGTTCTATAATCTAAGTTGCAAAGATACATACCATTTGAGATTCATATTAAATGCATTCCCACAAGCAGACAGGTACAAGTTCACGCTTACAAATGCCCAATGTGGACTTGCAAAATAAAAAAAACTAATTCAAATGAACATAATCCCTGCAACTCCTGCCGACTTTTCCTCAAACAGAGATAAAATTTGCATTGTGAACCATTGCTTACAGTATGGGTGGTCAGCCACATACTAACCTTTTAGTCAAGGAAATTAATTTGTTTAGTTCATTAATCTAAGTTGCAAAGATACATACCATTTGAGATTCATATTAAATGCATTCCCACAAGCAGACAGGTACAAGTTCACGCTTACAAATGCCCAATGTGGACTTGCAAAATAAAAAAAACTAATCTCAAATGAACATAAGCCCTGCAACTCTTGCCGACTTTTCCTCAAACAGAGATAAAATTTGCATTGTGAACCATTGCTTACAGTATGGGTGGTCAGCCACATACTAACCTTTTAGTCAAGGAAATTAATTTGTTTAGTTCATTAATCTAAGTTGCAAAGATACATACCATTTGAGATTCATATTAAATGCATTCCCACAAGCAGACAGGTATAAGTTCGCGCTTACAAATGCCCCATGTGGACTTATAAAATAAAAAACTAATCTTAAATGAACATAAGCCCTGCAACTCTTGCCGACTTTTCCTCAAACAGAGATAAAATTTTCATTGTAAAACAATCTTACAGTATGGGTGGTCAGCCACATACTAACCTATAAGTCAAGGAAATTATTTTGTTTAGTTCTATAATCTAAGTTGCAAAGATACATACCATTTGAGATTCATATAAAATGCATTCCCACAAGCAGACAGGTACAAGTTCACGCTTACAAATGCCCAATGTGGACTTGCAAAATAAAAAAAACTAATCTCAAATGAACATAAGCCCTGCAACTCTTGCCGACTTTTCCTCAAACAGAGATAAAATTTGCATTGTGAACCATTGCTTACAGTATGGGTGGTCAGCCACATACTAACCTTTTAGTCAAGGAAATTATTTTGTTTAGTTCATTAATCTAAGTTGCAAGATACATACCATTTGAGATTCATATTAAATGCATTCCCACTAGCAGACAGGTATAAGTTCGCGCTTACAAATGCCCCATGTGGACTTATAAAATAAAAAACTAATCTCAAATGAACATAAGCCCTGCAACTCTTGCCGACTTTTCCTCAAACAGAGATAAAATTTTCATGGTAAACCATTCTTACAGTATGGGTGGTCAGCCACATACTAACCTATAAGTCAAGGAAATTATTTTGTTAAGTTCTATAATCTAAGTTGCAAAGATACATACCAATCGAGATTCATATTAAATGCATTCCCACAAGCAGACATTTATAAGTTCACGCTTACACATAATGCATGTTGACTTACAACATAAAAACCCAATCTCAAATTAATATAAGCCCTGCAACTCTTGCCAATCTTCCCTGAAACACAGCTGAAATCTTCAAAGTGAAACATTTTTTAAACTATGGGTGGTCGATTTTCTTTTACAAAGGCTGCATGTTTTTATTTTACATGTTTTCCGAATTTTAACGCGAGGAAACTATGCGCAATATACACATTCACCAAATGGGTTGGGCTGCGTAGCAGCCAGGGGCAACGCCCCTAGTAGATTATAATTCTAGATTATCATTCATTGACTGATAGGTTGGTATGAGGCTGACCACCCATACTGTAAAAAATGGTTCACTTGGCCAATGTCACCACTGCTTTAGAGAAGGTCGGCAAGAGTTGCAGGGCTTATGTTTATTTGAGATTGGGTTTTTTATATTGCAGGTCCACATGCGGCATATGTGAGTGCGAAATTATGCGTGTCTGCTTGTGGGAATGCATTTAATGTGAATCTCAAATGATACATATATTTGCAATTTAGATTAAGATTTAGATTAGATTACAAATATCCTGCTTTATGTGGTCTGAGACGTTTTGCGCTGTATAGCTACCTGAACCGCGTTTCTCGTATTTTAAATTTAATGCATTTTCTTTTAATCATCGCCGTATAGTACAGATGATCTATAATCTAAGTAACAATGTTACAAAGATACATAACATTGAAGATACATTTTAAATGTATGCCCACAAGCATACACAAGCCGCATGTGTACCTACATATTTAGGTACAAAACAAAAACCCAAATCTCAAAATGAAAATAATTCCTGCAACTCTTGCCGGCCTTCTCTGAAAATAGAAGTGGCATTGGTAACGTGAACCGTTTGTAACAGTCCATGCGGTCAGCCTCATCTCAACTTTAAAGTAAAGGAACATAAAAGATTTTTGAATTTTATTACCTGACGATGATTGTTAATCGAAAACGTTTGTAATTTAAAAAAAAAAAAATATAGAAGTGAAAATTAAACAGTGTTTGATTTGAATCTTAAAAATTTACAAATTATTAATCAATATGAATTTTCATAGTGCTAATACGCAAACAATACAAAATATAATAAAAGTAATTATTTGTAAAAAAAAACATTTCTTTGTTTGTGATGTAGGTAGTGCTGAAAATTTAAGGCCACACTCACAATAAAACAGAGTTTCGTCCATTATTAAGGGTGCGCGTGTAATTTTCCACCGCCCATTGTGGGCAGATAAATTTAACGGCGTGAGCGCAAATAAACGGCCACCGCAAAAATTGGTAAATAAACAGCAGTCGCTTAAAGCAGACCATTCACACCGGGAATGTACACAGTGGTCAGTAATAATATAATTATTTATAATATGTTATTTGCACAATGACCTTTCAGGACTCTAAAACAGCTTGCTTATAATACCTTCTATTTTTTTCTTAATTTGATATACCTGTACATATCAGGAATCTGGTTGTCAGGAAAACATCACATCTAGACAATGAAATGATTGGAAGACAGCAGCTATCTTGAAGGTTTGATTTTCTAAAACAGTCTTGCTTTCCCTCTTGGGGAATATTCTAAACGACTGCGGCATAATCTAAAATGTTGCAGTTTTCTCAGAAGCTTTGAGTTTATTACATGAAAAGAAGAGGAGTATTATTGCTATAAGTTGTACGATTTTGTATTATAAAACATAACTCTTCATCACCAATTCTTACTTACTACTTACTCTTTATAACATACCACTCATTATTTACCACTTTCCAATTCCCGTTTACTACTTACCATGTAATTACTTACTTCTTACCGATAGTCACTTATTACTTAAGTAGTACTATTCACTAATCACTACTTACCAATTCCCATTTCCCACTTATTACTTCCTACTTGCAAATTGTCACTTACTACTTACTACTCACCAATTGTTACTTATTACTCACTACTTACTCGTACTTAATACTTACTAACTCGCTGCCTTAGTTCTTGTTTACCGTATACGTCATTGAGAAAATTTTACATGAGTAATGTTTGCATGTGTACTGGACCAATGTGTCGTATAAAAACAAGAAATTTATTTAAAAAACATTTAAAAGAACTCTCACATTATCGCGTTTTACGGGTTTTCTTAGCTCAGATTGTGTAGAACTTGATTTATAAGACAACTGCATGAAAAAGTCATATTTGGCAAGATTGGCGTATACGGTAAACAAGAACTGGGGGAGCAAACTATCATCTATTACTTACTACTTACCAATTCCCTCTTACTACTTACCACTTATTTCTCACTACTTACCAATGGTCACTTACTACTTATTACTTCTACGTACAACTTACTAATTACTACTACTACTTACAATTTACTACTTACCAACCCCCAATTACTACTAACCACTTACTATTAACACTTCCTGCTCACCAGATGTGTATGTGTAGCCGCTTTTACAGCGTCCATGCTTTATATTTCATAATATTGTTGCGTACACGGCTCGGCTTGTAATTACTAAGCGGCGGGCATTACTGAAACCAGCGACGACACTGTAAAATCTCGCAGCGAGGGGCGGCGCGCACAATGACAGTCATAACGCCGCACCGGGGCCCCGAGCCGCGGCCGATGCCATAACCATATTGCAGAATGTGCTGGAGCCTGTTATCAATGAGACCCAGGCTTGTTGGAGCTGGGATTGTTGTAGTTCTGCCTTGTAGAGGATGCGACGGCTGGAAAGAGTAAAATCCAGCGAATGTTTGACCAATACCTGTCACATAATATATTTGATGTACAAATTTAAGTCACTAAGATTTTGCCTGACTTACATACGTTAAATATACATATTATGTTTAAATTAAAGATTCATATTTAATGCATGCCCGCAAGCAAACACGTGTAACTTCACGCTTACGCATACCACATGTATAGGTACCTACTCACAAAAAAACATAGCTCAACTCTCGCCGCACTTCCCTGGAAGGACGTACAGGAACATAGAAGGGAGGACATATTCACAAAAGTGAACCATTTGTTTCAGGATAGGTGGCCAAAGACAAAAAAAGTCGTATTTTTTATGCTATTTATCTTATTATTATATATATATATATATTTACTTATCTAATCTAAGTTGCAAAAATATGTTACATTGGAGATTCACATTACATGCATTCTCACAACCAGACATGTACAAGTTCGCGCTTGCACTTGCCTCATGTGAGCCTACAACATAAAAACCAATCTCAAATGGACACACACCCTGCAACTCTACAATGCCACCTTTACTTGCAGTTCCCTTATTGCTTGTTGTCTTATGCCCCTCTGAGGAAATTTCACATGAGCAAAGTTTGTATGTGTACCTACTGAACAAATATGCCTTTTTAAAACTGGAACTTTATTGTAAGAAATTTTAAAACAACTCTCACATTATCGTGTTTTACGTTTTTTTCTAAGCTCAAATTGTGTATAATGTGATTCTTAAGACAATATCATTGAATGGTCTTCTTTTAATCAAATGGTGGATAAGCCAAACAGGCACTGGGGGGAAGGTTATGATTCTAGATTATTCACTCATATTGTATAAACTGAATTCAAGAGAACATCTCAAACTCTACGTAAAAACGAAAATAATTTTAAAAACAAAATGCTAAGCCAAACATCTTCTGCAAAGCAGAGGTCTTAGTCTATTTTGAAAGCCGGACGCCGGGCACCAGCCGCCAAACGAGCTGCGGTTTCGCGGCCTCTCGGACAAATGGCAATACTCGTAATATGACGTACACAGACCCTCTACTACTGCGCCCTTACTGCCTGCTGCTTGCTCTGGATCATCAAATATTACACTCAAAGCCGGCCAGTGGAAGCTCCTAATATACTGCCGTTAAGATTAAATTAGTTTTCTACAACTTACATAAATCTTACACTTAAAAACTTATGGTTATTCTTCCGTTAATTATTATTTTCTTAGTTGATTTACTAGACTGATAGGTTGGTATGCACCCATACTGTAAAAAATGGTTCACTTTGCCAATGTCACCCCTGTTTCAGGGAAGGACGGCAAGAGTTGCAGGGCTTATGTTCATTTGAGATTGGGTTTTTATAATGTAGGTCCACATGCGGCATGTGTTAGTGCGAAATTATACATGTCTGCTTGCGGGAATGCATTTGATATAAATTTGAAATGATATATATCCTTGCAGCTTAGATTAGATTACATAGATTAGATAGGTTGGTATGAAGTTGACCCCCATGCTGTAAAAAGTTTTTTCACTGTTGCCAATGCCATCCTGATTTGAAGAAAGGGCGACGCTTACCTGTAAAGATTACTAAACTCGACTCGCCATATACGCGTTCTTCGGGGAAAACGTGGCAAGAAGTTACACTATATGTCTAGCATAGTAACTCAGTAGAGTTACTTCATCCATACTTAACTGTGTTAATTTATTCTAGTTATCTGAATGTTAGTACACATCTTGGCTTGTTCTGCATGTGCTCCCAGTAAGCGCGCTACTTTGCATGATTCTGCGGTCTTTATAGCGTGGAGCGTCACGGCCCACTCACATCTGACTGACAAATCAATAGAACTTACCCGCAAGATAACACGACCTGACGCACATGTGAAGGGTTAGCCAATAATCACTGTCTGCGGAATGGCGTTCATAATTTGCCTAATTTAATAAACTTTCTTACAAATATTTCTTGTTTGTTTATCTGAATTAAACTGACCTACTGCGTAGATGCTAGAGCAACTAAGCCACACATTAAGTGTAACTGCTTGCCGCGCTCTCCCTGAAGGGGGTCGCATGTGGCGAAATAACCTATTTATTTTTACAAGTGAGGGGGACGGCCTTATGCCAATCACCTCTGTTGACGGGGGGGTTTCCCAGTTTCCGAGGGAGCTGATACCCTTTTCTTATGAAGGCTGAGTAAACCTTACCGGTGTTTATAATTTGGGTTTGAAATACATACCGAAACGGTAAATCATTTCTTACACCATCGTTAGGGTTGGAACACGAGCTCTCGGCATGGAATGCAAACACTTTACCAATTTAGACGTCGAACGGTGAGTTTTTAAACTAAATTTGAGTTATCCTACTTTCATTTCCGCGGTCTACATTGCGCTTTCAGAACCGTCTTTTCTTCCTACTCCATCTGTAGATCGCTGCGTTAGTTCTTGTTTACCATATACGCCATTGAGAAAAATTTACATGAACAATGTTTGCATGTGTACTGGACCAATGTGTCTTATGAAAACAAGAAATTTATTTTAAAAATATTTAAAAGAACTCTCACATTATCGAGTTTTACGGTTTTTCTTAGCTCAGATTGTGTAGAATTCGATTCATAAGACAACTGCATGAAAAAGTCATATTTTACAAGATTGGCGTAGGTATACGGTAAACAAGAACTGGGGGAGAAAGATGTCCTCAGTTGCATACATGCTTCTAATTTCCAAGTTCTTTAATCGGTCTCTTCCTGTTTTTCCAGCGGTATGACGGAGCGTGTTATCTCAGATGTTCTGAGTAGGCTCATGGTTTGCGAAGTATCTCCAATCTTAATGAAATGATTGGTGTCACACAGGGGATTATGGATATTTTTTAAAGATAGCGCTTTGCTTCTTGTTTGACATACCTGTACCCACTGCTTTTTCAGTAGCTTTTATGATCTAATTTCTTACTTCATCGTACACAGATCTTTATATCTATTTAAATTTAAAGACTTGCGTTATTGCCTTGTTATCAACATATCACCTCCCCCCCAGTGCTTGTTTGGCTTATCTACCATTGATTCAAAGGTGACCTTTTAGGGAAATTGATTTAAGAATCATATTCTTCACAATCTGAGCTAAAAAAACGTACAACACGATAATGTGAGAGTTTTTTTTATAAATATTTTAAAATCTATTTCCAGTTTTCATAAGACACTTTGGTCCAGTACGCACACACATATTGCTCATGTGAAATTACCTCTGATGGACATAAGACAGACAAGCAGTAAGGGAGCGATATACATATAAACTTTATAAACATTAGTGATCTATAATCTATTATGTAAGTTGCAAATATTTATTTAAATTCAAAGCTCATATTAAAACAAATGCTGAATGTGCATGTACACATTTAAGATTCATAATAAATGCATAAGTTGCAAGATAAATTAACATTCAAGACTCATATCAAATGCATGCCCACAAACAGACACGTGTAAGTTCGACACGACACATGAAGGAATACTGAATGTGTACTTATAAATTAAAATCCAAACCTCAAATGAACATAAGTCCAGCAACTTTTGCCGACCTTTCCTGGCGCAGGGGTGACATTGGCAAAGTGAACGATTTTTACAGCATGGGTGTTTAGCCTCATCTAATCTAATCTAATCTAAGCTGCAAGGATATATATCATTTAAGATTTATATTAAATGCATTCCCACAAGCAGACATGTATAATTTCGCGCTAACACATGCCGCATGTGGACCTACATTATAAAAACCCAATCTCAAATGAACATAAGCCCTGCAACTCTTGCCGTCCTTCCCTGAAACAGGAGTGACATTGGCTAAGTGAACCATTTTTTACAGTATGGGTGTTCAGCCTCATACCAACCTATAAGTCAAGTAATATTGTTGACTGTTAAAATATTCGTAACGCGAGAAGTTCCATCTCCAGAGATGCATGTCTATAATAAAACACAAATCATTAATAGCAACATATTTTCTTGTAAAAAAACATAATTAGAATTCAAACAGTCATCATGCCATATTAAGTTTAACTATTGTTAATGTTGTGGTTACACACAAAAAGTAATCACAATTCCCATAACGTCAAACTAAATAACATTTTGTTTTTTCTTCGCTATCTCGCACACACAATCTTACAATGAGAGCGAACTAAAATCGTATCTGAATACAGGGATATATCAATAGACTCTAATGCGCTCGCTGAGACTTTAAGTGTAATTAACTTTACAGTTTGACCTCAGGCTTCGGATACTCCGATATTCGTAAATAAAAATTTACGATAAGTTGGATTCAAATGCAATTTTTTAATCTTTTTCAGTCTTTACTAATTATGGGCTTAAAATTGTTTGAATAGTACTTACTGTAATTGAAAAAAAAAAGTGAGTTTATTTACGTGTATCGCTCTTTTTGCTTTTTCAGAAATCTAGTGGTATTCGAGTATGCTCGAATATCAGAATAAAATGAAATCTGTTCATGTTAATGAAAAATTAATTGCAAGTTGATGAAGTGGATAACATAAACTATAATGTAAAACTATAAAATAAGGTTATATCAGAAGAAAAAAAATATTAAAAAAATTGTTTCTCAATGAACGATTCATTATTTCGTTTCTTGACTGTATCATTTTTCATATGGAACATGACGAGCCCTTAACAGACTTCAAACTGGGGGGGGAGTCACGGCGGCCATCAATAGAAATTACCACACCCATTTGAAGATAGGATGGAATAAAACATAGTGGCGTATCAACAGCTGATCCCTTTTATATGGAAACCCGATCAGTTTTTCAGGCACCGTCATGTTTTATTCCGTCCTATCTTCAGATGGTCGAGACTTCCACACCTGTCCTGTCGATAGCTCTATTGGTAGAATGCTTGCTTGCCATGCCAAATAGTTTAATCCCCACTAAGGGTGTCCGAATGTAAAAAAAAAAATAGGCTGATTTATTTGGTGAGCGCAGTTTTTGTATTTATCACACCTCAAGAGCCCTCTGCGAGCTTGGTCGTCGCTGTAGAAAACGCCAATTCTCAAGCAAGACCCGGTTGCTGTAGGGCTGGATGGACCTTTTGGTGACCGGTCTTTGGTAAAGGTTTATGAATTTTTCAACGCAGCGAAGAGCAAATTTGAAAATATAAGTGGTATATTTTTGTGCTCCACCGGGATTCGAACTCACAACCTTCCCATTCGGAGTCCGCAGTGTTACCACTGAGCTACGGACCGATCAAATATATAAAATGGATCAGCTGTTGATACGCCGCCATGTTTTATTCCGTCGATCTTTAAATGCGTGCAGTAAGATATACCAACGGCCGTTGAGACTTCTACCCCTGCAGTGACAAAATGCATGACAAACTTGCAGACACGTAAATGAATCGGAAAATTATGCTTCACTTAACGAATGTCTTACAACAGTGGATTAATTAAATCCGATGAATGAGGTTGTAAGGTGCTCGTCTCTCGCTCAGCCACCGACTTGCCTGTTGTATATTTTATAATTAATTAGAGTTGCATGTGTACGCCTGTAAACTAGTTTTCCTTTGCATCCGAGCGCGCCGTGTTTTTGCTCGGCCGTAGGTGTTACTGCTGGGATTATTAATTAAATTGTATCGAACGCGCTTACCTCCATTTTTAATAACAACTCCGTGTCTTATAAATACTCTTGCACCTACTCGCATTGAGCAGCTCTGGATTGATTGTGAATAGTGTTGCGTTTCGGGTTCATTTAGAATAAGTGTTTGGGTGGATTGTTAGGTAGGTTTGTTATGGGTAGCTGGCCATAAAAGCTTTACGCCCCCAGCAATTACAATAGAGCAAGAAGTCATGACCTTTTCATGATCCCCGCCTGCCGAACCAATGTTCTCCGTCAGTCTTGGGTAGTGCGCGCACTGTCGCTGCTCAATACTCTGACCTCCTCAGCCCCACACCTGGATATATTTACAACTGGTGTGGATCGCTTACTATCTGAGTCTGTATGTATATTAGAACGACGTATGGATGCGTAGAATTATGTATCTGTGGATTTGTATATTGTTCTCGTATGTCTACCATGTTATATGTATTGTGACGTTTTGGTGTCTCACTGTCAGTCATGTTTAAATTTGTTAAATAAATAAACAAATAAAATAAAATCCTTTGTCCTTGTACCTATAATCTGACCTATCCAATTTACCCAATCACCAGTCTCCAGCTTCAGTACTTGTTCAAACGCGGTAGTGCACAGACTTGTCATCATCGCAGTATTCATCGCGCGCGATAGAAAGAAAAATACGAAGAACGCAAGGAGTGCTCCGCGAAGAAACCAACCTTTAGATATCAAGGTGAGTCCTGAATCAACTCCGTGATTCCCATCCCTTGCTCCTAATGGTTAGCTGCCTTGGCAGATTTGCTGGGCAGTTCGCTCAAACGCGGTATATTGAGAACCAGCGCGGTTCAGAAACCCTCCCCACGCATCACATGATAAAGCCAAACTTGGCGTTATTAATAAGTAAACTACAAATTTGATGCGATTTTTAAGGCTTGCTATGCGAAATGTTCCTGTAAAATAAGCTATAACGAGGATGCAAGAAACAACATTGAATTTAGAAAAATAAAAAATTTGGAAAAATACTCATTTGTATGGCTTTACGGTCTTACCATCCAAGAATAAAATATTTAAAGTTTGCGTTTTCTTCGCAAATTCCACCTATATCTATGATCTTTAATATAAGTTGCAAAATTACATTTTACATTTAACATTCATATTAAATGCATTACCATAAGCAGACACTTATAAGTTCGCGATAGCCCATGCCGCATGTGGACCTACAATAAAAAAAACCCATATCTCAAATGAACATAAGCACTGCAACTCTCGCCGACCTTCCCTGAAACCTAGACCATTTTTTTAATAGTATGGGTGGTCAGCCTCACAAGTCTCATACCCCTGGAATAAGATCAAGATTTGTGAATGGAACAATATATGTTTGGAGTGATGTTTTCCGGGATCTGTTGCCGTGGTCTGTAGAAGCTGGAGCTTCCGGACGTTTCGCCCATTTCTACGATGGGCTTCTTCAGCGTGAAGTATAATGATGAAGATGATCTTGATGAGAACTGTGATTTCAATGAAATAGGCGAAACGTCCGGTAGCTCCAGCTCCAACAGATCCCGGAAAACATCACTCCAGCATCATCAGCCGGCCGTGTAAGCCTAAAACTCTTATTCAATATTATATCTGGTTCAGTTCGGTTCCACAATCCTCACTCGCTACTAATATAAGTGATTACACGTGATGCTCAGACATGCCACAGTCATTTCTTAATGCTAAGTGACAGACATCTACCGGCGTATTCACCAATCTTACTAACACTTCAATAAGGCCTAACTAGCTTTTTATTCGTACTTTTGGTGTATAAATAAAACACAATCCAAGCACCAGTGAGGCCTTAGGTAAGTGTTAGTAAGGTTAGTGAATACGGGGGCTGAAGTACACGAAACATGAGATTCAGTGCTTGTATCTCATTATAATAATATTGGGGTGATTTATATTTTTTTATGGTTTGTGTATTAACACTGAAAATAACTTCTTGCCGACCTTCCTTGAAACAGCGGTAACATTTGCAAAGTGAACCATTTTTTATACAGGATTGTTAATCAGCCTCATTCCAACCTATTAAAATAAATAAAAAATAGCCTCCGAAACCTGGACACTGACCAAGCATGACCAATGCTCAAAGTCTTCGAAAGGAAAATACTTCAACGTATTTATGGTCCAATAAGGACAGAAACATATGGTGAAGAAGATACAACTCAGAATTGTATGAGCTGTACCAGGACTCTGATGTAGTCCGCTCATTAAATGTCAACAGACTGCATTGGCTGGGACACATTCAGCGAATGGACCATCGGAACCTGGAGAAGATGATTGTGATGACGAACCCAGAAGGACGCAGGACAGTGGGAAGTCCACGAGCAAGATGACTGGATGGAGTGGTGGCGGATTACCGTGCAGTGGGAATATGGGACTGGAGGAGAAGGACGTTGGATAGATAGCGCTGGTAGCGGTTGATGAGGAAGGCTAAGATCCACCCTGGGTTGTTGTGCCAGTGATGATGATGATGAGGGGTGCTGTTGAATCTTTTATACATTTTTATTTTTATGTGTTTGAGTAAATTTGACGCCATGTTTTATTATAAGTACTAGATGTAGGTATCTAGATAATCATTTCTCACCGACAGGAAGTCAGAATCGCTCCTTTAATTGAGTTTCACGGTATGCTAGTATCGACAGATTTATACGCGTCAAGTAATCTCTGCGAAAAAAATTGGCAAGATTTGAATCCGGTAGGGACAAGTATTTAAATTCTGATTATCGAACATGCCTGATTAAAAGCATCGCTAAAGTAAAATGATACTCAAATCGTTTTGTTTCGTTTTTATTTATTTGTGAATTTAGTTCCTACTCTTCTTTTAGTTTTTGCTACCTCAAAAAAATAAAGGGCAACTTTTTAATAGGTGCGTAACAAACGAATTTTTAGGTTAGTACCTAATTAAAAAAAAATGTCTTTATTTTTTTTTTTACAATTTATAAAGAGGAGTTTGGTCGATAGCTCAGTTGGTAGGGTGCTTGCATTCTATGCCGTGAGCTCGGGTTTGAATCCCACCGAGGGTGTCAGAAATGATTTCCCGTTTCGGTGTATATTTCAAACCACAAAATAAAATACTGGCAAGGTTTACTCAGCCTTCACAAGAAATGAGTACCAGTCCTCTGCGTACCTACGAAATAAACAAAATCTCACATAAACATACACTTGTCTATTAACTGTCACAGTGAATGAAATTCCGTCTATAGTATAAAGGGTAACTATCCATGTTGTGTATGTCTGACAGATGTAATTATGTATGCATTAGATTCCGCAGAGTTAATACTAGCACTGTCTAGTCGTGGCCTGTCCCAGGAGGTTTCCAAATTAATATATGGCCTACGCAAGGTTCGCTAGACTAACTCCCCCAATCGCCAATCCTACAAACACTTCCATTGGTCCCACTGGCGCGCGCTTAGATTGATTTTTATAAAACTTCTATACATTAGTTATCTATAATCTAAGTTTCAAAGATGTATTACAGTTAAGATTTATATTTTAATGTATCCTCACAATCAGACACGTTTTAATAAGTGCTTAATAAACATGCGGCATGTGAACCCACAATATAAAACCTAATCTCAAATGAATATAAGCCCTGCAACTCTTTCCGACCTTCCCTGAAACAGGGCTGACATTGGTAAAGTGAACCATTTTTTTTACAGTAAAATACTTCTTTTAATCAATAATCTGTAATTTAAGTTGCAAAGAGATATATTAACATTTAAAATTTGTATCAAATGCATGCCCACAAACAGGCACGTGTAAGTTTGCTCTTACAAATGCTGCAAGTGTACTTAAAAATTAAAAACCAAACATCTGTCGGTCGGCAACATTTGCCGACCTTCCCTGAAACAGGGAGTGACACAGGCAAAGTGAACCATATTTTACAATGTGGGTGGTCAGACTCATACCAAATTATAAGTCAAGGAATTTATAAGTCAAGCCGTCATCATCTACCCAAGTAACCTTTTAGGTTTTAAAAAGGTTTCAAAAAGGTTAAAAAAAGGTTCTGGCACCTTTTTGTAACCTTTTTAAAACCTAAAAGGTTACTTAGGTACTAAAGGCAGTGCCTAGTTGTGCCAGCCATATGTCTCTGTTGGTTGCCAATATCTTAAGCTGCCAATATGAAATCCTAGAAGTAAGAAGTTCTTGGGCGACCTCTTGTTTGTCTATCCAAGATTTTTTCTTCAAAGATGTTGATTAGAAATCTGCTATGTCTAATCGAGTGTCCTATTGTTTTATTAGGATTTACTTGAACATTTGACACATAATCTATTTTCTCTTTTCTACTTCCTGCAACACTTTTTCGTTTTCTTTCAACCCATGATACGATGTCTTGGGAATCTTCCTCCCAATCCACATTTTGAATTTTTCAATACGCATACACGTCCGTGCGCACACATGCTATATGTGAATTTAAAAAATAAAAACCCAACTCTCAAATAAACGTTAATACTGCAACTCTTGGAGCAGTAAGAGGAGACGATTCTGGAGGGATCATATAGGCCGCATGAACGAAGGGAAGAATAGCCCAAGTCGTGGCACAGGACATACCGGACGGCCAGCGTCTACCAGGTCGCCCTTCCAAAAGATGGAAGAACAGCTGGTCTTCTGCATCACAGGAGGGAGCTCCGCAATAAACAGATCATATATCTATAACAAGAAGAAGAAGAAGACTGCAACTCTTACCGCCCTTCCCTGGAACAGGAAAAACGTTGGTAAAGTCACCCCTAACTTTAATATATGATGATCTATTTTTTTATGTATTACGATATATGTATGGTATGCGTATAGTCGTGTATATGAATATGACGTGAGAGCAGACACATGATCCTCTAGGATTAAGCCATTTCAATTTGCATGCGAATTTGATAACTTAATATGATTTTATTTCGCAATTTAATTGAGACCATCACGGGTCAGGGCGCGTGCTGTGTGAAGGTGAGAGATAAACAAACATCATCCCATCAGTATTCTCCCTTCATCTTATACTCTATCACATACGTAGAGGCGACTAGATAGATATATTTACACACACAATATTTTACATTGCAGGTTAAACCTAATACATACAGTAATTAAAAGTAACTAGCTATAGTATTTCTAATATCAGCTTAAAATTGTTGGAAAAGACCATAGAACATCAAAAAAATAAGTTAAGTAGAAATAAAAAGAGCGATAAGAAATCTGAAATAAGCCAAGGTTTTCTATAATCTATAATAATCTAAGTTGCAAATATGTATTTATTTTTATGATTCAAATAAATGAATTGCCACAAGCAGACACGTATAATATCACGATGACACATGCAGCATCGTCACCTTAGTGCTTGTTTCTCTTATGTCAGAGATAATTTCATATAAGCAATATTTGTGTGTTATGGACTTATGTGTCTTATAAATGCTAGAAATTGATTTTGAAAATATCAAAAACAGCTCTCACATAATCGTGTTTTATTTTTTTTACTTAGCTCAGATTCAGCAGAATGTGATTCGTAAGACAATTTCATTTAAAGGTCATCTTTGAACCAAATGGTAGATAACCCAAACAAGTAATTGGGTGACGGCATATAATTTTACAGAATAAAAACATAAATTTCAATTAAAAAATATAAAACTCTGAAACTCTTGAAATCTATTACTGAAAAACAGGTGATATTGCCAAAAGTGAACCCATTTATGCAGTTATTCTTTTGGCTAATTCTATCAGCCTCATACTGATTTATACGTAAGTTAAAGAACAAAAACAATGGCATGCGTTTTACAGTTTCAAAATCAAACAACACACGAAAAAATGTATTTCTTAAATACAATAAAACAATTGAAATTGACGCTTAAAAGCATGTTTTTTTATCAATGCTGAATCGATATGCTTAGTTTATAACTAATTCCATGGATTATATACACCCGTGCTATAAAAATCTGTTCCCTTTAGCCAATGCCACCCCGGTTCAGGGAACGGCGGCAGGAGTTGCAAGGTTTATGTTCATGTAAGGTTTTGTTTATTTGTATGCACGCATGCAGAATGTGTAGGCGTGAACCTAGATGTGCCTGTCTGTGGACATGCATTTAATATGAGCCTTAAATGTTAACATATCTTTGCAGCTTAGATTATAGATTATAGATAGATAGGTACGGTAGGTGCGTTACTTCTACGACTAAATATTACAATATTATCGCAATGGTATGTTGAAACGTTAATTAACATTACATTTTATAGTCTGCGAGCAACGTGCGTAGCATGCAGATAGGGGACTTAGTGCGTCTGTTGCGTTCTCGTTCATCTGCGAAGGCATTAGTCGACCACCACCCCATGTATATACAAAACACAGAGTCCAAACGTCAACACATCGTTCCACAAAAAAATATGTAAACTAAAACTTCCAATAGACGCGCTGTCTTAGCTTGTGTGTATTTTTTGGTGAACGTTATAGTTGAGTTGGAGTGTATAGGTTTAGGAGGTGAAATCTACTAGCCTTAGCTATAGACTGGCTCAGTATGGCCGCTTGTTAACTAAGTGAAACATCCCTTTTAATGTCGGCCTTCAGTTCTCCCTATCCCACCGCGCTGTATATTTGATAATCGTAAAACCAGGACTGCAAAACACACCACCCGTGTAAGCCTATATACTAAATCCCAACCTAAGAGTTCCTTTTCTAGTTACATATATACTTATTAAAAATTTCAATTGGGTTCGGAGTAAGAAAAACATTATAATGATACCAAATATCTCTGACATATGAAATTACATATACAACCATAGAGTAATATATTATAACTCTATGTATACAACCCACTAACTAATACACATCTGAAAATTGAAACAAAAAAAGAATTCATGAAAGTTTTTGTTTGGAGCATTTTATATATATATTTTTTTAATAGATTTGTGAAGAGGAATACAATTCACCAACCTATTCTGCCTGGCCAGAAACAGGTATTAATATCATCAATTAATAATTCATTATTGTTTATTTTAATGAATTTTTAATTAATAATTACCCAATAAAATCTGTTGAACCAGGGTCAAAGTTATGGTCAAGTGACCCACGCGGGGATCGAAATTACGTTATTCTACTCCTAACACGCTAGAAATATCAGCCCACTTGGCCCCCTCGGCCATAACACCGACTAAGACTAGATCATTAAAAAAATAGAAAAGGGAAAACATAGAGGCATTTTAAATTAAAATTTTGAGGAAGATGACCAAGATATCAAGGTTTGATAGAAAGTCCAACAAAAAGCTTAAGCTTAAGAAGAAAGGTATTGGCACGAAAACCAGTTGTAAAAATATATGAATGGGAATGAAAGAACAGAATTGAAATGCCTGGATGATTTTCAGAAGACTTCGGAGTGAAGGTGACTGAACAAGGTATCCAATGTTACACTGCCAGAGAATTTCAAAAGGCTTTGTTTCGGGAGTGGATAGAGCCTAAGAAAATAAAATACTCCTCAAATTTTGAGTAGATTTTCAGAAAACGTGAACATACCGTCGAAATCGATCGTGTGAAGTTTGAAGTCAATCGGTTAACAAAGAAAATATTTTCAACATTTTTTTTTATCTCAAATCAGCCACTATTAGGACAGGACAACTAAGGGGTCAGCTAGTTGCATATGTAAATCTAAGTTGCAAAGATTTTTTAACATCTAGAGTTCATATTAAGTGTATGCACAAAAGCACACACGTATAAGTTAACGCTTATTTATTCATGTGAACTTACAATATAAAACTCAAATTTCAAATGAAAATAAGCCCTGCAACTGTTGCTGACCTTCTCTGAAACAAGGGTGACATTGGCAAATGGAAACATTTTATACAGTATGTATGGTCAGTTTCATGCCATCCTATAAGTCAAGGAAATATAATTCACAAAAAAAAAAACAATTCTTTTTGTTTCTATCTCTCATTGTTATCATCAGTTTGTGGGTTAAGTTATGATGTCGTCAATTTTTCAACGAACCGGTTCCTCGCCGGTAGCCCGAGCATTATCCGGTTAACGACGCCCCCGACCAAGCAAGTTATGTGCCAGTGAAACGCACAAGATGCGGTGTTAACTATTGCCACTGCCACCCCGCTCGCCCCGCCGTGTTTTGCGTCGGTCGTTGTGTAGTTTGCCCGCTAGCACTTGTAGTCCCAGTAAAGCCGGGCATAGTGGCCTCGTAAAGTACTGAAGCACATTAAATGTATATGTGTAGCCATAACGCTCTGCCCCAACGCTGGTTTATAAACGCTTAAAGTGACTATCTATTCCTAAGACATTATGAAAGAATCTGAAGGAAATTCGCAGTTTTTCTTATCTATTTCCCTGCGTACCTGTGAAAATAAATTTGTTCGGGGACTGCGCAGTAAGAAAGCGTTCTATATCTGCAGCTCAGTTTTGTTTACGTTTACATTTTACCTCTTTAACTGGCTAGAAAAATAAAAAAATAAACATAAATCTTGATCACATGTACCCTCTTCAGAATTATGTCATTTAGAATTTAAAGGATACCAAACGCCATAAAACAAAAATGACGTCTGCATATGAATTGGCATGGACAACATTGTGTCGTTACTCGGCCGGGTTGCTAGGGAAAATGAGAACATAAAGTGAGGACTCTACACTATGTGAGTGTGGAGCTCAGTAAACTATGGAGCACCTGCGGTGTTGTCCCTCCTGTCCAACAAGCTGCTCCATGGATGATCTCTTTGCGGGAAACCAAAGAGCTGTAGACATTGCTCGTTACTGGGCCAATACGGTGTGAAGCTGACACGAAGAAGAAGAATGAGAACAAATATTATTATTTGGTTACTAAGGATGACAGTCACATTGAAGACTGACGCTTGCTCTCCGAGAAAAAAGTTGCAAGCTCAAAAATGTTCCGGTCTCATTTTGAATGACAGATTTCGTTCAGTTCACTAAAATCATGCACGAGCCTACCTTACCACATGAAGAATGTCTTTTAGGAATCGGTCTGGGGATCCAAGCTTTAAAGAAAATCAGGAACAAGTAGTGTGTCTGCCACACAGCAAAGTGGAAGAATAATTAGTGTGGATGACAAAATTAAGTACATTTCCAGCATAAATCTATCAGAAAGATGACATTTTGAAATTTGTGTGTAGATCCAAACGCCTAAGAAAATCAGTTACAAGTAGTTGTTTTATTTCCCATTCACAGCGGCGTGAAACAATAAGTGTGGATGACAACATCAAATGTATAATTTTTCTATAGCGCCTTTTCGTGACTATAGTCACCTCAAAGGCGCTTCGTGCGTAACAGATTGGGTTTTTCTCCTAAGAGGCGTGGTATGATCCTGGAAATAGGTGTGTCTTGAGGCTTCTTCTGAATCCCGCTTCTGTCGAGGACTCCCTTAGATATGCGGGCAGCGCGTTCCAGGCCACCGGTGCCGCTGTGCAAAAAGCACGGTCTCCAAAAACTGTCCTAATAGATCTTTTTGGGATCTGGAGGAGAGTCTTGCTTGAGTCTGATGATCGGAGAGTCTGCCCACGCGCTGATACCACCGCTTTTTTCAGTGACTGAGCCATGTAGAGCTTTGTAGGCCAGTAGACAAAGCTTGTACCTGACTCTCTCTGGGATTCTGAGCCAATGAAGATCTTGCAGGACATGTAGTTCATCTCCTGCATGAATGTGTCAAAAAGATGTCAATTAGATTTTGTGTGTGGATCCAAACGCCAAAGAAAACCAGTCACAGGTAGTCGGTTTATATTCCATACAAAATGACGTTGAACAATAAGTGTAGATGACAAAATTAAGTCCATCTCCTGCGTGATTGTGTCAGAAAGATGTTATTTGGAAATCGATTTGTGGATCCAAGCACCAAAGAAAATCAGTCACAGGTAGTCGGTATGTTCTCGAATAGTGAGGCTTGCCGCATGTGAAAACTTGGTATAAGCCTTTGCTTTATTACGGGTAGGCGGGCGGGCAATACCATGTTACCCATGTCCGCTTAAGTCCAACATACAACCGACTTAGTGGACCCGCCCCCGCCCCCGCCCTAGAGAGAGAAGGACAGGCACCGAGAGAGAGAGAGAGGGAGAGAGGCGGGCAGCCATTTTCCTATGAAAACAAATTGATACTCTGTATTATTAGTGGAAACAGTTGCGGCCAGAGTTGAATGATAATGTGAGGAGATTTTCTAAAACTGTGTTTGAATGAAACATTTTAAATAATATATTTTTTTAATACTCTACGCGAAGCCTACTTTTCATGAATGTTCGATGTAGAAATCAACTCTAATTCAACGTGTAATTTGATATTTTTTAGCCATCAAATGTTTATTTATAAAAAAAAACAACTAATGATGTAAAGCGCACTAAAGGTCTATCCAGCCTTACAGCAATTGGGTCTTGCTTGAGTATTGGCACTTTGTAGCGACGACCAAGCTCCTACACCTCTGCGGCACTACAACAAGTGGCATAGACTCCTAGAGTCTCTAGAATCTAGGGAGCCTGTCGCACTGGATTTGTTAAAAAAAAAAGCGCCCTTAAGATGATTTTTCACAGTACGGCGCTGATGGAAAAATGGTCCAATAAATAAATAAGTAAATTAAAAATTCAATATTTCTTCGCAGACAATAGTCTATTTGAGTCCTAAGCAACCAATAAAAAATAAGTAAGTAAGCCTTTGCCTTAGCAACTCGTCCGTGTGCCATCAAAACTTTTTTTGTGTTTTTGATGTGCAGACTGTATTGCATGAATAAGGTAGAAAATAACAGATAAATGATTGGTGTAGTGAATAATTTAGAAAGGTATACGGTTTTGTGGAGAAAAGGAGTAAAAAATAACTCACAAAAATAACATTATTCAACCGTTACTTAACGTGAATTTTTCAAACAAAAAAAAGATGATACATGGATCAACTGTAGATTTAATGTTTTGTAAATAAACCTATTAGAATCTAAGTTTCAAATATATCAAGCAAACGCGTGTAAGTTCACGCTGCATGTGTTCATACAAAATAAGTCTCAAACTTTAAATGAGCATTAACCCTGTAACTCTTTCCGACCTTCCCTAAAATAGGTGTGACATTGGCAAAAATGAACTACCTTCTATTGTGTGGATTCATAAAAGAATAAATCAAGTAATATAAGAATAATCGATAAATAATATAATGTTGACATTTTTGCAGATGTGAAACTTCCGAACATTTTTCTTCACAATTTTCTTCAATGTTGCACTTTTGGTTTGAATTTCAAGCTCTGATTTCAGTAGTTGGAGGAAAGGTCACTGTCTCAGCTTATGTGGACTATCTACTTAGGTAATATTACACTTGCTAAGTTCTGGCCGATATTTGTACGTGTAACCTTCCCTCGTACTTCAACATTACCTTCACCCCCCACATAATATAAAATATATTACTTTCAATTTTTTTTTAACCTTAATAAAGGGTATTTTTACAAAATTTTTAAGCTTTCATTTTCATGGCCAAAGTATGATTTTTGTTTTATTCGAGCTTGACCATGTTCTATTTCCAGTAATTTGGCCTACCAATGTTTCACTTCCTTGAGTGGGAATCATTTTCAAGGCTGGTTATCGAAATGACGCCGTGGCTTTCATGCCCGTTTTTGTTTTCAATTGATTTCCAATAATACGCTCTGTATTCATTTCCATCGTCTTCCATATTATATTTTCAGTTATTTAACCTACCGACGTTTCCACGTGCAGGAAGCATTTTCAAGGCTTGTAATTAAAGTAGAACAGTAGCTTTCGTGTCAGCTTTCTGTTGTTAATTCACTAGGTGCATAATTTGCAGTCCTCATCACCATCAGTTGTAAATACGATATAAGATAATGGCGCGTGCGTTGGTTGTTCAAAGTTTGATCTTTTTCAATATTAGTATTTTTCCTTAAAAAATAAAGCTCAATGATTTGGGTTTATTACGTATACTAAGCATGCGGAAGACATACGATGCTATTTACACTACCTACACCGAAGACCAATTTTTCATACACTAAATGATCCGTGGATTAGCTTTGGATTAAATATTATGTGAAAAGCACTGATAGTGTTCTATGAATGTTAAGTTTTCACCGAGATTCTAATGATTTTTTGATGTTTGTTGTAATTAATCAAGTAGGGCAACAACTATTTGCTCGTATTGAAATTACGTCACTGCATTCTTTCAATAACACAACTATAAAATGATAATAAAATTATTATAAAAACGCAGCATAATGCGAAGATAAATAAAAAAAAGGCGAGGCCATAAATAAAAGATAGCAGCGAGCAGTTACACTCTGAAAGTTAAAAGCTTATTAAAATAATATTGATAATGGTGCTCTAACAAGGCCATTTCTCCCAAAGGCAGATTGTCCATTGAAACATTGCCAGTTTGAAGCGAACACATGTAGATACTTCGTTATGCGACGATAATTTAAATTAATGCTGCCCGACGCTTTATCATTTCGTTCGGATACAGGTTTTGTATGACCGGACGGTGCATTAGTGTTAACGGTCAGGCTCGGCCCGAAAGAATAAAATAATTATGTTGATTTGTAAATTCCTACAGATCAGCGCTTCTTGAATGTTATGTACATTTTTTTTAGATACAATGCTGTATAATGTATAATCTTAGTTGCAAAGATATAAGCATTTAAGATTAATATTAAATGCATGCTCACAAACAGACGCGTGTAAGTTCGCGCATACAAATACTGCATGTGTAGGCACTTACAAATTAAAATACAAGCTTCTAAATTCACAAGCAGACATGTATAATTTCGTGCTAACGCATGCCGCATGTGGACCTACAATATAAAAACCCAATCTCAAATGAACATAAACCCTGCATTTTTGCCATAGTGGTAAAACTGTAAAAAAGAGAAAAGCCTATCTGAGTAGGTTCGATATACTCGTATGTATATATTTAGTAGATTTCTGTCCAAAAATCTAAAGACCATTTTTTTAATACAATTAACATGATCACTCATTGCCGTCATATATTTTTTGCAAAAACTGTCATTTACTGTGGGTGGTATTTGGTGAAGTTTTGAAAAATTGTTATGAATCTCTTAAAACTCTGCTTTTCTGTGAAACAGTGTGAACTATTTTATTACAGTGCGGGAGGAAGAGAACGTTGGTCAAAGAATTAAACTGAAAAAAAAAATAGATGCGAGCTTACAATAAATTACAATCAAATTAGGGAACCTATGGACATTGATCTTTATTGTAATTTTATAATAATGTGTGAAGTAAAATTTGTTGAAGACTAACGGTGCTATTCTTAGACATTTTAGTCGTCCGTTGAGCCCACGCTTTGACAAACTAATGATGCATTTGTATGAAGACCTGTCAATCCAAGATGTCCGCAAGTGAACAGCTTATTAGTCTTCATACAAATATTACTAAAATTCGCTAGGTAAGAATGACTGTGGTAATGAGACTTTCAGCCCAGGCATCATTAGTTTGTCAAAGCGTGGGCTCAACCGACGACTAAAATGTCTAAGAATAGCCCCGTTTGTAATTAAATACATGTGCCTCCATGTCAATAATAATAATATTAGGATTATTTATTTGGTGAGCGCTGTTTTTGTGTGTATCACACCTCAAGAGCCCTCTCTAATAATTGAAAGAAGAAAAATAAAGACCGAAAGAGTTAAGTAAAAAAGTTTAATTCAAAAGGTTGTCAATGTATCAAACACGAGAAGCCTTAGCAGGTACAAAATTTAATGTGTAGGTATTTTGTAACCAAAAAAAAATGGAGCCTCAAAAATCCAGATAATCTTAAAAGCATTAAAACGATAAAGGTTTTTGCATCATCAATTTTTCTAGAAGCTCTAATTTCTTTGAAGATCCCGACAAAAATGTTCCTGCCGTATCAGATGTACGGATAAAGAATTTAAGGACATTTTATTGTGATGAGGGGACAAACCTCTTTTTTTTCCTCATTCACAGGTAAATATCTTCAAACTTCCTTAAAATAATAGGCTCGGTAATGAATTGGTAAAAGGCTGATAGTGATTGTATTTTTTCTTAAAGACAACAGACCGCTTAGCACTTTAATGGTTTACATCTGAGATTTCTGATCTGATGGTATTCAGTTCAATCGGCAGTAAATCAGAAACATATTTTGTATGCTTCAATCGTTGTATTTTTTTTTTTAATAAATATTTTGATTTGTGATTCACAATTAAACTTAATTTTATTTCGTGGATTCTGGGATGAAAACAACTAGAAATCTTTGAGCCTTTCGTGAGGTCTTCCAGCTGGGGTTTGAGGTAAATGAATTTTCAATCCAGCGAAGAGCTTATTTGAAAATGTGCATATTAATTTTATGTTCCGCCTGGAATCAAACTCATGACCTCCAGTATACGAGACTGCAGACTGAAGTACAAAATGTATCTTTAAAATCAATAATCTAAGTTGCAATGACTGTTAAAGTCAACATTCGTTTTTTACATAGTAAATGTATGTAAGCAGATGTATACACGATACTGTTACATACTTTCTGTGATCCTTTTTTCACTCTAATCCTTTCGATAATAAAACCCTGAACAGGTGAAATCCTTTGCCTTTTATTTTTTACGACAACAGATCTTATTCATAGATAGTGCTGTGTTTGTCGTATGAGAAAAATCTGTCCCAGAACTTATCAGACGACCGATGGGTTACCTGGATCAGCGATTGCAAACATTTACCTAATTAGGTAGGCGATATTGATAGTAATGTGATAAAAACGATTTTTCATAATTTAGTATTTTTAAAAATTTGAAATTTTCAATATTAAGCCATTATCGTCTGCCTTTCAAAGTTCTATAAACTTAGCTATCAACTGGACAGATATCATATTGTCGACATCAATATCTTAAAATACTCTGCATTCGTAGTCGAAAATAAATAGTAATTGATACTAAAGTTCCTTTACAATAGAGCCTACATAAATTCCTTTTTTTTTTTAAATTTAGTTCCTATCATAGGGCTTGCAAATATTTTAACGTTGTTTTTCTTATGATATGGTAATGAATAACATGAATGGTGATCTGCTTCTATTAAAAAATATTCGCGAACTTATCACTCTGCTACATCAGGAGCTACATCGGTTCAACATTTCCGTAAGACTATGGACAAATTTAAACAGAGTCCGCATCGAGAGGATATTGCAACTTCTTGCTCTATAGATGGAGATTACCTCCATCACTAGATGCGACAGTAGGGTGAAGAACCAGACTCTCAGACACATAGAGGAAGAGTGCTCCAATAGAAAACACCCTCCTGGCCTGAAAAACCTTCACAAAGCTACGCCAGGAGCAGTGTAATAATGAAGGGTTTAGATTTTCACCTTTGACGAGGCCCAACGACCAACGAATTCGTTTTTCTTGCCAGCCATACGAAAACTAAGTAAAGTAAGTAAGCACCTATTCGCTCCCCCAGTACTTGTTTACCGTATACCTACGCCAATCTTGTCAAATATGACATTTTCATACAGTTGTCTTATGAATCAAATTCTACACAATCTGAGCTAAGAAAACCCGTAAAACTCGATAATGTGAGAGTTCTTTTAAATATTTTTTAAATAAATTTCTTGTTTTCATAAGACACACTGGTCCAGTACACATGCAAACATTGCTCATGTAAATTTTTCTCAAGGGCGAATACGGTAAACAAAAACTAAGGCAACGAATTAACGAGTCCTCAATATCATACCAATATGATTTTTTCGGAAAATGTTAATCCATAAAAAATGAAAAAAAAATTAAATTATCTATAATCTACGATGCGAGCATTCAAAACACATGTTGTTTGTGTAGGTACTTACAAAATTAACATTTCAACCTCAAACCTCAAATGAACATTAAACCTTTTACTCACGCCACCATACCTTGCAACATAGATGAAATTGGCAATAGTGAATCAAATTTTACAGTATGAGTGGCCAACTTCTTACCAACTAACAATTTTAGATTCTGAATAAACGAGATAGCTATCTTTAATTCTACTCGATTTCTATACTGTGGAGCTTTGAAATGAATTTAGTACAGGGGGCTTTATTAAGGCAACGTTCACTTGCAAGAAGAACACAGCAATAATAGTCAAAAGCTAAAGTAAAAAAGTATACAATAAGACAAACAAACAATTTTACAACCAAAAATTGTGTTTAAATCATATAATCATACCCACCATACTTCACGTAATGTATTTTTTTTTTCATTTGTAAAGGTTTTGTTCTCTGCTTTGACGTACACACAATGACACAGATAAAGTATCAGATTCGTCGTAATATAATGTTACTTGTGTTCGTAAAAAATAAACAGGTAAAGGCTCCTTTTAACAGGGGTATTATCAAGTCATAAAATACCTAAAAAACACGGGATTTTGTGAAAGAGAATACGACTGATCCTTTTTTTCAACGTGGTGACATTATTTTTTTGGTTTAGGTATCACTTGTTCTTGAGGCAACTCAGGTGCTTTTTGAGAACAGGTATCTAATAATGTATTTTTTTTGTATACTAATCTAAACTTATCTAAGTTGCAAAGATATGTTACATTGGAGATTCACATTACATGCATTCTCACAACCAGACACGTACAAGTTCGCGCTTGCACATGCCTCATGTGGACCTACAACATAAAAACCAAATCTCAAATGGACATACACCCTGCAACTCTTGCCGTCCTTCCCTGAGACAGGGGTGACATTGGCAAAGTGAACCATTTTTACAGCATGAGTGGTCAGCCGCATACCAACCTATAAGTCAAGGAACACACACACGTTACTAGATACTAGATACACATTTTTATGATTTTTAAATGTTAATTTTAATTGTAATTTTGTATTCCATGTATTTTCTAGATATTGGTGAAATATTTTATTTATTTGAAAATTATCTAGATTTTCGGCAGTGGCTTTGTGAAATTTCATTTGTATAAATAAAAAAAAATATTATTAGTAAAATTCGCTTACACAACCAGTTTTGTGAGAAGCAGTATTCCTTGACTTATAGGTTGGTATGAGGCTGACCACCCATACTGTAAAAAATGGTTCACTTTGCCAATGTCACCCCTGTTTCAGGGAAGGTCGGCAAAAGTTGTGGGGCTTATGTTCATTTGAGGCTTGGATTTTATTTGTAAGTACGCATTCAGCATTTGTAAGCGCGAACTACACGTGTTGGTTTGTGGGCATACATCTGAGAGCTTTAAATGAATATACCCTTGCAACTTAGATTATAGATTATTATAGATTATAGTACCTACCTCCCGTCCCAAAAGGTGAATTTTAATAAAAAATGTTTTTTTTATGAACAAAAAGGTATTCTATGAAATAAATAACAATATAATATTTTACCATGTTTTAAATGGAAAAAAAATATTATATTTTCTAATAAATTCCTTCTTGTTTTTAAATTATTGTTCACTTAATTGTCTGAGACTATTTATAACATTATAATACGTAGCAATGTCTCTACAGAACAACAATCTATGTAAATGAAAATTTCAATACCATCATCAACACCACTATAAAATGCAAATATTAGTGAATATTCATAAAAAAAAATCTAGTATTCATAATTTAAAAGTATACCATATTTTCTAAATAGGGGTAATTAAAAAAAATACTTAACAACAAAATTTTAAATTTTTTTAAGTAACATTAAACATATTTTGGTGTCACCACATTTACCCGGTTGTCTTACCGACAATTTGGTGTTTTTTTTTTTTTTGGTGGCTTAAACTGTTTCTGATGTCCATCGCGATAGGCAGATCCGTCTCAGGCGGCGGCTCAAAAGAAAATATAAATTAAACCAACACCAGGGCCGCTCCAGGGGAGGGGGGAGTGAGAGGGACGGAGTGATAATTCATAGGAAAGGAAACGCCACACCATTCCGTTTATTTCACTTTGTTTTAGTCCTTGTACTTTAAATTTTTATTTATGGTTAGCTTGTATTTTTTTTTTTTTCAGGAAATAAAAACTTCCTTGAGAATGAGGTTGCAATGATCTAATAATCTAAGTTGCAAAGATGTATTAACATTTAAAATTCATTTTAAATGCATGCGTACAAATAGACATGTGTAATTTCTCACTTACAAATGCTGCATGTGCAGGTACTTACAAACTAAAATCCAAACATCAAATGAACATAAATTCTGCATCTTTTTCCGACCTTCCATGAAACAGGGGTGACATTGGTAAAGTGAACCATTTTGTACACTATGGTACACGGTGGTCAGTCGGAAAGATTCTGACCAGAAATATTAAAAAATCTTCCATTTAATTTGTATTATTAACACTAAACCGCCTTCCCTATTTTTTATATGTATAAGTACATAATGTCCATATCCATTCAAGATTCGGGTTTTTATATTGTAGGATTACATGCGGCATGTTTAAGCGCGAACTTAAACATGTCTGTTTTGTGAAAATGCATGTAATGTGAATCTCTAATGTTACTTATATTTTGCAACTTTGATTAGATTAGATTAGACTTAGATTAGACTTAGATTAGATTAGATTAGAGGCTAACAACCTCAACTGAAAAAAAACTTTTCATATTGTCAATCGTTCATCACACTTTCTATCCAAAAGAGCTAAAATAAAAAATGTTACATATTTTTCATCAATGTTCACATCTGCTTCCATGATTAATTATTTATTTATTTATTTGTTAATTACTTTATATTTCAGTAGTTGTGCAGTCATACTTCCCAGGCTCTTCATTTTCACTGCTTACTTAATTCTATTCGCTATTATTTATCGTCCATGCATCACTTCCACACATGAAATGTTCACTTCCACACATGAAATGGCAATATATCTTCACTACCAAGATTAAACATGCTAAACAGTTCAAGTATGGTTACCTCTTGAACCCTCTGCAGTTTTTGCTCGCGTGTTTTTTGATTAGCCATATTAATATTACGGTGGCATTAAGTTTATCTGATATTCAATCGTCGATTTTAATTACAAGCCCGCTTTAATTGAAGAGTTTGAGTAACAAAAGTAAAGTTTATGCATAAAACACTATAAAAGGTGAATAATTAATAATAAAAAATGTGAAACGAGTAAGCTGAGAGGTTTCCTCGCCATAAAGCAGGCGATCTCCGTACCTGAGAGTGTTATTAACGACCCAGCCTAACAGGCATTATATCATAATTTACTCGTTCTAATAAATCTTTTGTTTTATTACAATTGTAGTAGATTTAATGTTAAGAAGTTAACGAAGAAAGTTGTACTCCCTTATAATGCATAAAATATTTATCTTCTCTCTTTATATTATGTATATTGTATAGCGTAAACGCTGAAACAACACTTGGGCGCAGTGGCGGAGCGAACTTAATCCTGTAAAGCGTTTTTTTAAGGAACCCTATGCGGGAGACTCCCTAGATTCAAGAGACTCTATCATACCCGTTCCGTTTGTACACTTCCATCCAGGGAAGCGTATCGCAGAACGCTCATGCAATGCTATAATTTTTTTTTAGCGGCGAAAGGCCTTCCCGATGGTCGTGACCCGACCCAGCAGTGAATCTAGATCAACCTGTTCGATCACTAGAGAAAACAAGGCAAAAACCGAGGTTACTGACTCGATGCAACCAATTGTTGTAGTACCGCAGAGATGTTGGTAATGTGGCAGTTGATGTCCTTATCCGGTTGCAGGGTCGTTAGCTGCGCAGTGCTGTGGTCTGTGTTGCGTTGCGTTGTCATTGTTTTGAGGCACTGAAAGGAAAAGGCATTTGATATTGGTTTTGAATAGAGCAAGGTTAAATTGAGGTGAAAACACAGATACCGGTAACTCATTCCATAAGCAGGCAGTCTGGCAAAAAGAAAGAGTCGATATGAAACCACTCTACAAAGAGTAAGAAGTGCTTTCAAGTATTAAAATTGCATGCATACTTAACCATCGCGGGGTGACGCTGCTTTATCTATATTTTTTTTTATCTACATGATGTTTCCTTGACTTATAGGTTGGTGTGAGGCTGAACAGACATGCTGTACAAAATAGCATCATCCAAGCTAGTTACAATGATCCTGAAACACAGAGATGAGCTCCACCACTGTCACCTTCAGATACATGTCAGAGAATGCGACGAAGCATTTTGTTCTCAAAGACCTCGAGAGATTTCTCTTGTTTCTCAATCAAAGTCGAAACTTCGCATCGGCACAACACGACTGGAAGATCTAGAAGTAATTGTTTTAATTATTACTTCTAGAGTCTAGTCTTCTGCAAGCTCCTGACCGACAGATTTATGCTTTCACTCCATGTAACCCTTGGTGAGGATTGAACCCTAATCCTCTGAAATGGAACACAATTATTATCCCGACCGGATATATTGTAGTCTTTATTTGTGCTTGTAATTCACTACACCGACGACATACCAACGTCAACGACGATACCATGGTGAAAGCAACGGTTCTCATCAGAGATCACCGAAGTTTAGCAACATTGGGCGCGGATAGTACTTGGATGGGTGACCGCTCAGGTACGCCGCGTATTGTTGGCATTTCTTGGACCGGTCCGTAGTCCAGTGGCAGCACTTTGGATTCGTTTCATATACCTTTACCAAAGACCGGTCACTGAAAGGTCCATCCAACCTTTCAGCAACTGGATCTTGCTTGAAAATTGGCGCTTTCTACTGCGACAACCAAGCTCGCAAAGGGCTCTTGAGGTGGGATACACACAAAAACAGCGCTCAACAAATAAATCATCCTAATATTATTATTATTACACCCGGTAGCCTCTTCCCTACGCCCCTGCTCCGCCGCCTCGCCTTTGTGTATTATTACATAAATTTTCATATACACGGCCTTACTTTGTTAACTTTTTTACATAATAATGTCATCTCTGGCTCTCCAAGTTTCCACCCTCCGATTTTCTTATTGCTATTATAACTTGTACGCTTTATGTACCTACGCGCCTCTAAAAACGCCCTCGCTTTCAATTCGCCATTAGCCGAAATATAAGGTTCACTCTGCGAGGTACCAGCTGGCAGTAATCTGTGCGCATAGACCCGCACCCATAATAATAATAATTACGATGCTTTCTTTGCCGGCATAAAACATTTTTAGAGTGTTCGCACTTGTAGCGAGAATCATTCCAACTTCGCCCACCTCCCGAAAATCAAAGCATAATTTTGCGTTTATAAAGTTGTGCTTTTTGCAAAACTTTTTCTTACTTCGAGAACATTTTTCAAGTTAAATAAACATCTTTTGTTTCCCCGTAAAGTATTTATACATGAAGATGATAGCATTGTTTGTAACACATAATATTATAGTTTAAAATTTTTTTTGAGGAATTCAAAAACACTGTTTATTTTCACATGAATATATTTAAAAAGATTACAATCTTTAGAGTAAGTTACTAACGTTTTCGACCTGATGATGACCTTCTAGGTCGAAAACGTTAGTAACTTACTCTAAAGATTGTAATCTTTTTAAATATATTCATGTGAAAATAAACAGTGTTTTTGAATTCCTCAAAAAAATTTTTAAACTATAACAGTATGAATTTTCACAGTGTTAATACACAAACAATACAAAATATACATAATATTATATTTATTTTCTTTGATTTTATAAACCAACGTATACAAAAATATTAACACGTACTAAAAATAGGTAACGCTACATTGGTAAAATAAAAAGACATTCAAGTATTTTTGTTTCATAATGGTCTAATGTAAAATTTACATCATAAACTATTTTGACGTAAAAGTAATAGTAAATTAATAAATTCAAGATGATTTAATTGACAAGCACTGTTTTTATATGAATCACAAGTCAAAAGCATTCGGCATACTTGTTTGTCCCCATTTAGTCCTAAATTCCCAACCAAGATCAGTTGCTAAAAGGCTTGATGAAATTTTTGTAAATACAATTTTTTTTTTTGATGCTCAGTTGAGAATCCACCCCACGACCTTCGGTGTGTGAGTCCTTTTCGTTAACTACTAAACTACATACCAGTTTGTTAAATAACTTTTCTTGAAGTAAAGGTTTTCTTGTTGCAATAATGAAAATAGTGTAAATCGCGGTTACAACAAAAAAAAACTCCAATGAACGTAATCTCTGTAAAGTTAACCATTTTTAAGTATAGAAGCTTAGCCTCAAATCAACTAACATGTATTGGTATTGATATAACATCTGGTACTATTGAAATATGTTGTACACCTTAATAAATTATGTTGTCAGATGAAATCGCCTGTACTGAAAAAGCCGGTACAGTCACCTCTCGGCTACAGCAATTTTCCCACTTCTTTTATAAAACTTATTAAGTGCTCCTTTTATACTTGGCAGCTCGTTATTTTACATCCACCGCCCATGTAAATACATAGGTACGTACTCGAGTTAAAGTTTTGAAGATTAACAGAAAGCGGAAAGTATAATAGGTTTTGCGGCAGGGGTGTGGGAGCGAGAGAGAGAAAGAGAACACGGGGTGACAGGGTGCTAGAGGGGGAGGCACAGACGCTCCAAGCCGCGGCTTTGTCTATCCGGGAGGAACCGAATTTCTTTATGTAAATGAATCGCTCGCTTCGGCATTCTTCTTCTTCTTCTTCAAGTCCCCATGACGTTGGCAATCACTCTGGCAAATCTTATAACAGCTCTTCAACATGTCTCATCCCGCTTCAGTCTCATATATTGCACAGCAGAGACGTTTTGCCTCTGCTGGGATCACGCTGCTCCTCAATCTTCCCCATCAGTATTACTTGCAAAAAGTGTTCGCATCTCCCCAGATATGATATCTTACGGGCCTTAACGTCCTTTGACATGATAATCATTAATTTTCGTCCATTTTTTCACAAATTTTTAATAGGGCACCCAATTACCAAATAAAACCTAGTCATTCATAAAAAACAATGTTTTGGAAACCGGTTTAAAGTCAATTTTTCTTTACAAAAATAAAGATTTTAAGGTTTAAAACTAATGAAAAAAATTGGGAAAATTTGATGCTAAGGAGTGGAGTGAAACATAAAAGAAAAAAAAGGCAAGAAGTGAGGCGAAGATCTTTGCTTTTATTAACAATTAGGTATTTCACAACGCTATTTGAAAAGGTGGAACTCTCTTTTCCACGGGTAAGGGAGGCGGCTTTACGCAAAAATACGGTCAATTTTTCATTTTGTTTGTAATCCGACCGACATCAAAGTGTAAACGATCATTTGGAGGGCAATCTGCATGCTTTGTTAACTGTAGTAAAAATAAAAATAAATACACGCCTTATAAAATGATTGTAGATTGTAGTCGATTAAGTGCAAATTTTTCTCTAAGTTTTTTGATTGACGCGACCGCGACGTAAGAAAAAAACAAGCAAGATCATGTTTTTTTCTTGTGAAATACAAAGGTCTTAATTATCTTTCTGACATACTCGTACATGAAGTGATTTCTGAAATAAAAATAAATTACATAAAAAATAGTGAACGTATACACCGTCACGAGTATAGAATAATTTGAAATGAATAAGTTTTATATTGTATCAATAAAATGAAATGAAATATTTTCTTGAAATCCCTTTACAATCATAATTTTCATCCCTTGAATCGTCTCTCCCACCCCCTCCCGCTCCGTGGCGTCTAATACTCGAGCATTAAGTAAAAAGAAGGCGGATCTTTATATAATCAATGTGTACCTATGTACCGAGCTTCCACCCTCTCCCCTCCCCCCTCCCCTTTCTACAGACAGGGTGTTTCAGGGGGCGACGCTTGTAACACGCCGAGGGGTAAAAAAGGGGGTGGGTAGGGAGGGGGGGGGGGAGTCCACGGCCATGTTTGTGTTTGTAGAAAAATTAATAGGATTTTCTTCTCAAACAAAATTTCTTTTTGCTTCGCGGCGTGATTGTTTTTGAATTTGAAATTGTCTTTTGTAAGTGTGTGGGCGGGGCGGGGTGGATTCCATGTTGAGATGGGGGCTGTGAGGGGTGAGCGGGGGGGGGGGGGGGTGATGCAAATTATTTCAAAGTAAGCAATTTACTTGTGTATATATCAGCTTAAAACTGAGCCTCGAGAAACCGTTATTAAATTTTAAAATAATAATTGAAAAAGCATGTTAACGATTTTTTAATAAGTTATGAAAATAATTACTTTAAATTAATGAGATTTAATTATATAGGTAGGACATCATATTATTTGATTTGAAGTCTTTATGAAAAGAGTTTTTTTTAAGCTGCTTGAAGTGATCAGAGCCTCTGCAGAGTTGCTTCCGTTTCTTCATATCCTTGCCAACTTCATTTATGTCCATCACCTTTTTCGTACATGTCCTTCTTTTATATTCTCCATGTATATCGCTTTCTCAAATTCTTTCTCAGTCTTCCATTATTTCTTAACATGTCCTCTATCAGAATTTAATCATCCATTTTTGACAAATATTCAAACCATCTCTTTACATTCTTCTATGCATTTAAGTGATTTTAATTATTCCAATTCACATATTTTTAAATTGCGTTTTCCAAGACGTATTTTCTTTGAATACCATATTTATTTTACACAATAAAACTCACGCAACTAAGCTTCACTTATAAAACAACTTCTTGCAACATTATCTCCTAAGGGGTGCATGTGGCGAGGCCAATTTCACGATAACCACTTCTCTTCAGGTGAGTTTCCCAGCTCCCGAAGGGGCTGGTACTCATTTCTTGTGACGCCTTGCCAGTATTTTTATTTTGGGTTTGAAGTAAGCCCCAAAATGGCAAACCATTTCTGACACCCCCTGACGGATTCGAACCCGAGCTCTCGGCATGGAATTTAAGTAAGTAGTTAATAATTATACAACTACTCGATAGTATTTTCGGTCACGTTTTTTTTCCAGATTTACTTGTAAATTTGCCGCTAACACCAACAGCCTATAATCAAAACCAACAGTAATACGATAAAATGTAACACGACAGAATTCTGCATTAAATTTTTGTTGTATAAAAAAATTAAACACATTTCGGTGTACATTTTATATTCGCATTACGCCAAGGGAAACCGCAGAACATTGTTATAAGATTTTTTAATGAACGTGGCGTCCCGGCGCCCCTCCAAGGCTCTTCCCTCCCCCTGTTTCGTTCCCCTCTCGACCCTGCAATCCGCACTCTCCAAATTTTATGCGCACTAAAATGAAACCAGTAATGAAAAGCGAGGAATGGCGTTCAGCTTAATTTTTATTGAGTTTTTCCTCACCCCTCCCCAGGCAACACCATTTTGGTGAGCTTCATTTTCATATTATCATTATTTTGATTGTGGATTATTCAAAAATATCAAGCAGGGGGCGAGGGAGTCGCTGTTTTGTTAATATCAGCGAAACATAATTTTTACAAGTGTATTTTTATTATTATAAGTAAATCTGGCTTTCCTCTTATACGTATTTTTTGTGTTAGTATTTCAAAATGATAGCAAGTATCAGAATCCAAAAAAGTGTCACTTTTTAATCTTAAAACATAAAATTTGTACACACATAATTTTGAGAGTATAAAAAACGGGAAAATCATCAAAAAATTGCATATACTTTCTTTGGAAAAAGGATGATCACTTTACGTTTTACCTGCATTGGCAGGTGACTGCATTGAAAAAAAAATCGTTTCTGTTTTAAAGAAACAAAAAACCTTTTTTTTAATAAAACAAGTCTTCATTTACTGGTCTTTTAATTAGAAAATGCACTACAGTGTTGTTAACATTTTTATTTTTTTTATCAAAATGTGTTTTTTCAACGAAATAACATTTAAATTATATGATTGGCTGAAAAAAACGGAATTTAAGAATGCTCTCATTTAAAGCCATTTTATGAAACCATTGATGACCTACTCGGACGTCCCAGGATGCGGTGGGCAGACAACGTCAAAGCCGAGCAAGAACTTACACGTATCTGCTTATGGGTATGCATTTAATATGAATTTATCTCTTTGCAACTTAGATTACAGTCATGAAAGAATTGCACGCGTCTTAGCCAATCAGATGCTCATTGGTCAACGCCCAACAGGAATACTTCCTTAAAGGTGAAAATGTATATCGCAAGATCAAGAAAAAGACTTAGAAAAAAATACTTGTTTACTATTTCATCGTATTCTTGCAATGCTTAAAAACAACGATCCAAATAAAATTGAATATCATGAAATCATTAGTAAATTTTTCCTGAAAAAACCACATAAACGGTTGTTAATTAAATTAAGTAATATATCACAGGCTTTGAGCGGGAAGATTGAATTCGGACTTAGGGTCCGCTTGTTAGTAGGGGAACGCCTCTCTGCCTTAAGATCCTCCTCGGAATAAATAAAATTGTAGATCTGCATGCAAGTGGCTGGCAGAGCCTTTCTGCTTATCGTTCAGGAATAATAAACTGTAAAAAAGGGATTTGGGTCGGCAGATCTCTTATTACTAGACCGACTTGGTCGGGTCTTACAGCGGCAATCTTAATAATGGCGGAGAGGAGGGAAGAGGAAGACCGCGCGAGGAAGCCGGAATTAAGGGAATGAATTACACTTTTTAATGGATTCTGTGTTTTCCTTTGTAAGAGATATATTGTTATTTTATCGAGTGGCGCTTGCTTTGTATGGAGATTCGTTTCGGTTTTGTCAACATAAACCGACATTGTATTCAACTTTTATTGCGTGTGTATATTTATGGTTCAATTTAATAAAACTTCGATTTAAATTTATTTTAGAAATTTGCTCACATTTGGTTCACAGTTTTTTTTCAACTTTCGTTCAACTTTTGTACTTCTCGCTTAACGGCTTGGGTACCTACTAATCGGGTACTGATCCCTACAAAGCACTGCAACCCGTATTTATAGAACAATTGAAGGATCTAAATATTAATATCTGTACCTTAGAGCATAAACAACGGAAGTTCACTTTTTAGCGTTTTTGAGTTAATATTATTAGCTGCTCTATAAGTGGTAAACATATTGGAGTCCTCGGACTCATAGTTGCTGAGATATCAAGTATAATAAATATGGGATGTACATAAAAGTGCGAGCATACACCACGGAAGTTCCTCATACGGTGTTCACATTACTTCACATTAAATAAATATCGATCAAAGAACATAAACAGTTTTTACAGATCAAAAATATCTCGTCTAGTTAAGAAGTTATGATGGTTTAAAAAAGTGCACATTTTCACTAAAACTCGTCTCCTGCACATTTTACTAAATGTGACTACCGTTGTTTATGCTCTTAGGTACAGATTTATCTACAAATTATAAGAAGCATCACTGTTAGTTAATTAAATAAATTTTTAGAATATTAAACGAACCCTTAATGGGAGAATTTGTATACAGGTAACTATCGTCGAATATATCTTTACAACTTAAATTCAAGATTTTACACAGATAGATTCTTAGCATATGTATTCAGACAGAAAATATAATAAAAGCAATTAAATATACCATCGACGTGAGTCTTTACTCGAATTCTAGATTTATACATTGAAGTATTTTCCTTGGCTTTGGGAATGACGTGGCCGCTTCAAATCTACATAATAATTTGAAGAACGACTCAAATTCACATTTGAATTTTTATTATTCAGCTTCGTACGATTTTAATTAAAAACACCGACCGTGGAATGTTACAAAAAAAATGAAATCTCAAATAAATTAGGACGAGATATTTTAATTGGAAAAATGGATGCGAGTCTACCATGCTTGTACATTGTATAACTTTGATATGAATAAAATAATGACACTGCACATATTTTGAAGGAAAATCTAGTCGGTACATAAAAGTATACATGAATATTCGGACAATTCTCGCATACCGGAAAATAGTTTTAATGAGGAATTTTTCGTGATAAAAATAATTATTTTTGATGAACTTATAATTATTTTGATAAAATAAACATAAAGTTTTAGATTATAAAACACACAAAAATGTAGCGTTATCCCGAAACAAATATATTTAATTACTTTTCTTCAAAAAACCAAAATTACAACAATTATCATTTTAAATTTATAATTTTAATAAATCTACAACATTTTCTTATTTGTTATAAAAGTCCGAAAATTCCTAGATAAGCTTTAACGAATGTAGAATTATTTGAAGTTGAATTAACTATTTATAAGATACCTGTCGAGACTTGCAAAACATTTACAATTAGAATTACAACTGAAGTTGATAATATAAACGTACCTACCTACCGTTTTACTCAACATCTTCCTTCACATATTTATTCAAATTTATTATTCCAGATTTTTAGACATTCATACCTTCATCCAGATTATTCTCACAATTCCTCCCAAAAACAAGTACAAAACTTCTTAAGTAAACTAAGGCATAGTGTATCCCTAAATTAGTATAAAAACTAAAGCACTCCATCTGGGAAGAGTTTTATTCTACATACATTTTCGATAAAGCGCTAGGGTGGCTTTTGGATGCGTACTCGGAGTACAGATGAAATTAATATTCAGGGCTTGTCTTATCGGTCTCGCCCTGATTCAAATTCGATCAAAAAGATTACCGTGCGTGCGGGAATTCCCGTTTCGCGAAATCCCGCTCGCTTATGAAGCGGGATTCCTGCGGGCGCCGAATCGCGCGATGATCTGCATTAATAAACACTCGTATAGGTGGGAAGTTGACTGCTTGTCCTTTACACCAACGTGCGTAGGTACCTACTTGGGAGGAGCAATGAATACTTTAGGCGTATTTCAGTCGGAAAGAGACGGCAGTAGAAGGAGAGCTTACATGAAAAGATTATGACTCTGAAAGAAAATAAAGAGAAAGGATTGGAAAAATGGTGGTTGATCAGAAATTTTAGCGGATATGGCTCTAAATACTTACAGTGTTATTCTTACAATATATGATCCCTAGGTCATCCATGCATCATGTTTTTTTGTATTGAAAATTTATGTTAGGTAGCGGTTGAGCTATGGGTTTTCTGTGTGTTAATAACACAGTTAACGTTCATTTGAATATTTATAAATTCATGTTTTTTTTATTGTTAATTTCTTATTATTGTTTTGATCTTCAATTTATAGGTTGATATGAATCTGATCCTCCCAGTTCCTGCTAAAACTGATTATCTTTGCAAATGTCGCAAAAGTTGTTGCTTTGAACGCTCAAATCTCAAATGAACATTAGTTCATGTAAATCTAAATCTAAGTCGCAAAGATATGTATCATTTTAGATTCATATTAAATGCATTCCCACAAGCAGACACCCATAATTTCGCGCTCACACATGGCGCATGTGGACCTACAATGAATATAAGCCCTGCAACTCTTGCCGTCCTTCCCTGAAACAGGGGTGACATTGGCAAAGTGAACCATTTTTTATAGAATGGGTGGTCAGTCTCATACCAACCTATAAGTTAAGGAATACCAACCTATAAGTCAAGGAATTCATCAGTAGAAGAAGAAGTTCATCAGTAACCAAATTTAAATGACGGTGAAGAACCCCTTGCATTGATAATACTTACGAAACGAAGCACTATAAGTCATCTTAATCATCATCAATGGGTTTGTATTTTATCAGTACCTACACATGCAGCGTGTGTAATCGTCAACTTAAACGTTCTGCCTGCCAGCATACAAAAATAAGAATTTGAAATGTTATTTTATTTGCAAGTCAAGATTATAAATGTATTCGTTACATTGGTTTGATCTTAGCCTCACACAAACCTAAATAATCTAATAACTAAAAAAAAAGTCTTAGAGAACAAATAAATAAATAAAGATTAAATGCACAGATCACGGAACATAAATGTGTTATTAATCAAAACATACAATTGCGTAAGGAATATTTTATACAAACAAACCCTTTATTTGAGGGTTACTTATGTAAATGGAGTCAAAGCCATTTCGTCTACCTTTGGGGGCTGGAGAAAGACGGAATGTGACGAAATGGGGGGAGATAGGGTAGACGAAGTGTCTGAGTAAATCTGGGATTAGCGTCGGTTAATCCTGCGGCTAGTGGGATACAAAACGAATCGTCTAGAAAACCAAACATCAATCAGACGAAATAGACATTTCGTTACGCAAATAAATAGTTTGATTCGCTATTTATTATCCGAAATCAATCTTGATTATTGCAAAATAGCGACACATAATCAAAGTTCATTTTATAAGGTTTTAATTCAGTTATACCTTTAAGATATCGGTATTTTGTATGTGAACCAAAGAGTGATTTAGAAAATACCGTAAAAGGTGCTATCTGTTTATATATTTTTATGCCGTAAGCTAAATGCGGAGTTTAAGCACGGTAGGTATAGCAAATCTATTTAATTGTAACACGTAGTTTACATGTTGGCAACAATGCATCAATTACGCTGATAATATTACATGACCTGGCCGTGTCCAGGTCTCTGGAACCGTGTCGCGACAAATCGGTCAGAGATAGCTCGCCCACAGACAAATCGTTCATGGACAAATCATGTGGACAGTCATGTGGACAAACACGACAGCTTGTCCACATGTCCACAGAAAACTTGGCCATAGATAGCTCGGTCACGGACAGTTCAATCACACGACATTGTGGTCATATGGTCACATACAATATAGACCAACACACATCTCTATCACAGAAAACTTGCTCTCCAAAAACCCCATGTCTGTTATTAATGTAAATAACAATAACATATTATATTAAGATGATTTATTTGGTGAACGCTGTTTTGTGTGAATCACACCTCCTGAGCCCTCTGCAAGCTTTGTCTTTGCTGTAGAAAACGCCAATTCTCAACTAAGATCCAGTTTCTGTAACGCTGCATGGACCTTTAGTGACAGGTCTTTGGTAAAGGTTCTTATCAGCAGAGAGTATACAGGTATTTAAAAATATAAATGGTATATTTTTTGTACTCCGCTAAGATTCGGACCCACAACCTTCCGTTTACGATTCAGAAGTGTTACTACTACTAATACTAGACTACTAGACTACGGACCGGTCAAAATAACATAATGTAGTTTTAATTGTAGTTCTCTGTGATGGATCTGTCTCTCCACCATGTATTGTATGTGACCAAGATGAAATTGACTGACAAGTCGTGTGGACGGATTGCTGTGTGGCCAAATTGTTTACGGCCGAGCTGTCTGTGGACGGGTTGTCTGTGTCCGATTTGTCGTGGATCCCTTTGAAACACTGCTATTAATTTGGCGAATAATTAGCGACACAGCGAGCCATTAGTCCAGCCGGTTCTCTTTACAACAAAGAGCGGTATTTTTAATGCAATCGGGCCAATTTGCCAAAATTACACACAATGTTTCAAACAAAATCATAACAATAGAAATTTTATGACAATACTTTGTTGATACTAAAGCCACATTGTCATAATGAAGCAAACATGGTCGACAAAAACAGACCGCTGAAAGTATCTTGAGTATTTGATAGTTTTACCTACTCGTATTTGCTTGAAGTGTCTGCTAGAGAAGCTTCTCATATGGTCTGGTATATGCATGAATAATCTTTAGTCATCCTATAAATATTATTTAATGGTGGTTTGGTTGTTTACACAGTGCATTTTATTTAAATTATTAATTAAATTGAGTCGTATAACTGCAAACGCCGCGCCGTCATCTCCAAATTTTATGATTTTTGAGATAATTATTGAATTTGACTCTGGGTAGTAGAACAAATCATTTGTTGTGTGCAATGTGATGAAAACCTCAATCCTTCGTAATTTTAATTGAAAAAGTATCTCTCCAACTGGTTCCGAGTTGCGTTCAAAACACAAGTTTATTTTTCTCAAAATCATCGCGTAAGGAGAATAATAGATAAATTAAATTCATGCAAACGTAGTTACTTATTCCTGAAGATGACTGATGGTATAATTATTAGATTCCTGATATTCCTAAAGAAGAAGAGGCGGAAATATTTGAGTAAAAAAATAAACACTGAATTGTAACTTCATGAATGAATGTGAAACTGTAACAATTCTGTCCATCCAATTGCTGTAAGGCTGACCGAGAAAAAGGAATAATACTTCAAAAATTAAATGATCATGTGTTTGTACTCTGAATCGAATCCACGTCTTTCCGATTACGAGTCCGTAGCGTTAAGCAATTCACTACGGATCAGTCCATAAAACAAAAATGTTTAAATATATTTTGAGTCAAATAATATAATGTGAAAAGATGAGTAAAGAAGGAATAGATTTGTTCGACGTGTACTCCTTGTTTCCTTGCTCCGAGGCGTGTTCCAGAACGTTCGAGGCCTGTTCGTAGGCGATGTCGTATGGATATCTTGCTCGGCGTCGGAACAGATATTATAATGTTCTTGTAAATTCACCTTGTATACAACCAGACGGGCGTCTGGCTCTCTGCTTTGTGAAGCATCAAAGACAAATTTCTGACATGCTCACTAAATTTGAAAGGCTTTTATGCTTTTAGTTTATCATATAGTTATACTCATGTCAGAAATCTAAATCATAATCTGTACCCTTAGTACGAGTTGCGAAACTTGAGAAAAGTAAAGTTTACGGAAAATATTAAAGAGGGATTTCTCCCAAAATCTGTCGTTTTTGTTTCTTACACTTTATGGTCTTAGCAAAAGAGTTACAGTGATGAAGAAAATCAAATTCAAACAAACGGAAAATTTTGGGGAAATCACTCTTTAATAATTGCCGTAAACATTACTCAAGTTTTGCAACTCGTACTAAGGGTATTGTACGTATAGTATAAAACAGCGTATATGTACATAAGTTCTCCACCAACGCGTGACTAGAAAAATGTATGCAAGAGACAATATAATCCTTAGTGTAATTAAGTTTTAATGCATTTTATCGATTGACGAGATGATGGGGAATTTGTGTATTAGAAGTTTTATATCAGGAGTAAGGAAAACATGAGGTTTCCGAGAAAGGTCAATAGATTTCAAATTAGCAATTTAGTCTGTATAATATGCATAGATTAATAAATAATCAGTGGCACTCACAAAAAATAAAGAAAACAATCTCTCAAATTACGTTTTCTTCTTTCTTCTTCCTCAGTCTTTTTCAGTCCATTCCTAAACATAGGCTACCTCCAATCCTCTCCATTTCTGTCTATCGGTTACTGGGTTCAGCCATCCTCTGCCTGTAGTTCTCTTGATATAGTCCATCCAGTCCAGTCCAGTTGGGATCTCCCCACTCCCCGCTTGGACATCCTGGGCCACCACTGGACGATCCTTTATGGCCATCTGTCACTGTCTTGCCTTGCGACGTGACCATCCCAGCGCTATTTTAAGCTATTACATATATAAAAAATTTAACTCGCTATATGCCACCAGTGACACTAGTGCGTCTACGGATCTCCTGGTTTACAACCCAGCCTCTGAGGCTGATTCCCAGCATTCTCCTTTCGATGGCTCTTTGGCACGTCCTCAGTCTGTTGGTGCTAAACTGAGTGAGCTATTTTGTTTCCAAGCCATAGGTGGATACTGTAAGCACGCATTATGTATTGAATACCAGAATGAATGGACTGATGCGTGCAAATACAAATTATAGAGTAATACCAAGAAGTATAATGTTTTAATTTTTATGTGCATAAAAAAATAATGATTCATATGACTTTTGTTACATCATTTCGTCAACATTATAGCTATTTGGTCTAGAACTGCCATCTTGTCTTGTTAGAGTTTTTTTTCAATAAATAAATGGCTTATAGACCCTGAGTTTCAGGTTGATAGGCATTTTTGTGTCGTCGAAGATGTAGCCTAAATTTCCAAAAGCCGCTCATATCAGTGCTACCCTCATTGGGATTCTTCCTCAAATCTGGAATTAAGCATTAGAAATGGCACTAGCTAAAGTATCCTGTATCAGTTGTAGCAATGCCAAACGCATCAAAAATCGGAATATTATCGGGATAAGTAACATGGTTGACAATAGCGAAAGGACCACACAATATCACTCATGGAAACAACCTGATATTCTATGTAGAGATGCTTAACTCAATTTGCATTCATCGCTTCGGCCGGCCACGGTATGAACGCAGTTTGGCGTATGTGATTGAGCACTGGTACCTAGTTGGATTTGAATGCACTCCGGACGCTCATTGCTCCGAGAGTGGAATGCAATCACGGCTTGACAATGCCGCCCCCTCCTCTCGTCCCCGTCATCCCCGACCCCGGTTAATCCTCCGCCATTGATTCCCGGCTAAGCTGCGTCATGAATTATTGATACCGCTTTAGTTAATTGCTTATCAACGGACCAACTGATACGGTGACTTCGCACGGGAGGAACGCCCTGAAATCTAGCGACTGCGCACTGCAATTGTAAAAACAATGGGAAGATTGATGGGTATCAGAGATATATTAATAAAACTTGGTTACTCGTTTTTCGTATAAATATTCAGTGGCAAAACCTTGATTTAAAGGTAAATAATTGTTGTCTTCGTGAACTTACTCGCAGTATAATTAAGTAAACTGTAAATGGTTCGTATTGATTTTAAGCTCCAGAAGATTTTAAATAAACCAGCACCCACCTAAGGTTTTTGTGCCATTGATTGCGATGATGATGATGATGAATAGGCTATAACAGTTGTAGCACAAGCTCGTCGTTTTTTTTTTATTATTATTGTTTACATATTATTATTATTATATCTTAACTTTTTGTTTATTGATGAGGCATAAACTTTGTAATCTTTCATTTAAAAAACCTGTTTGTGGTTACAGGTTGAGTAAAATTGATAAATGTTCGACTGGTTTGCCAGAATAGATGGATGTCGAGGTAGAGGAAGACCGAGAAAGGTACGGATGGACCAAGTTTCTGAAATAGCGAATGAATGGAACAGAGTCATAATAAACCCATACATATTATTATTATTATTATTTAAGGCTAATTTATTTTAAATTACAAATGATAAGAGAGCGCCGTTTTTGTGTGTGACACCTCAAGGACCCTCTCCGATCATGGATAAGACTTGGCAGCCTGTTTCACTCTACCGGACCCGCAACACGGAAAGCGCGGTCTCCGAAATTTTGTACGAATCTGACGGCGTGGCTGAACCAAATTGACTGCTCCATCGCCCGCGGATCTGAGTGTCTAATAATATCTATAGCCGTATCCATATTCATAACTTCATATCGATAAAAAAGGATTGTTTTAAAATTCACAATTTATTTTAAGAAAATAAGAAAGTAAATATGTGAGAGATCATTGCAAACACAATAGAATGCTCTAGATGTGTATTTTTGTTTGAAGATGGCACGTGCTGTTGAACTGCTGTAATATATTTTGCTTGATTTATCGCTGTGTGTATAGCGCCGCTTGTATAATATCGCCAAGGCGTCGGCTCCGCGATAGAATTGCTCCCGATGTGATTCCTACCCCCTTTACAAGATGTCACCCTGGTAGCGGAGAGGGGGCGAACATCACAATCGGAAGGAGTCGTGACAAAAAAGCACAACGAAAAAATGTGACAGGTTGCTCATATGTACATAAATTATTTACTTAAACTGAGCTACACATATAGTGTAACTTCGGGGTCAGGGGTCGTATGTGGCGAACTGAACCTTTTTATTTTTACAGGTAAGAGGGTCGGCCTTACGCCAACCCCTCCAGTTGAAGTGGGGGTTTCCCAGCTCCCGAGGGGCTGGTACTTATTTCTTGTGAAGGCTGAGTAAACCTTGCCGGTATTTTATTTTGGGATTTGAAATAAACTGGAAATAATTTCTGACACCCTCTGTGGGATTCGAACCGGAACTCACGGCATGGAATGCAAGCACTCTACCAACTGAGCTATCGACTAGACTTATGGAAATCGACTTATGGAAGCATTATTTCGTCCCCTTAATACCTGTTTGTCACTGCTAAGTCAGATCACGACCATCGAGAAGGCCTTCCGCCACAAAAAAAAAAGTAGTAATGCATGAGCGTTCTGTGATATATTTCCCTGGATGGAAGTGTACAAACGGAACGAGTATGAGGTAAATTCATTGTAAGGTCACCTTTGAATCAAATGGTGGATAAACCAAACAAGCACTAGGTGGACTATTTGTTAAGTTTTTCTAAAAACATCGTTTCTTTAGTTTCTATGGACTCTTAATTATGGATTATACAGAATCATGAAAAACTAAGCATGAAAAAATAAACAAGCGAAACCCTTTGGGTAGCTAATATGTGTAGCTTAGTTGCGTTGTTTTTGTGTGAAACTGCATCTGATAAGGTATACCGATATAAGATATTTTTCAGGAGTTTTTGGGGCGAGAGTTCAGAAGTTCTATTCTGCTAAATTCCTTTTTTTTTTTAAGGAATCCTGTATGGGAGGCTCCCCAATTCTTGAAAGTCTTGGATGTCTATATCACCCAAGAGGTGTTGCTTGAATTGTTGCTTCTGTCATGAGGCAATTTGATGTTGGTTTTGAATAAAACCGGATTAAATAGCGAACTTAATTACGACCTTAAGGCGATGAGATTGCGATTCGTGTCCAAAAGTAAGGTGTACTATGATTTGTTATCTATGGAGTTCTTTCGCAAGCACTAGCAAGCTCTGACTTGGATTGGTATCCATAGCGTAAGGAATTTAGCAGAAAAGCGCTTCAGGGCGGAACGAGGGGGAGTTCGGATGGTGGTTAGACGAAAGGTTGTATCGGGCGAAACAAGCCGTGGGAGTGACAGCGTTTTCATTTTGTTTTCTTACATCTCCTCGCGTTTCTCTGAGACAAGAAGGAAGGCCGCATCCAAATAAGGAGTCCAATATTACCGAGACGTGAGAAATTTCAGGTAGCTACTGTTTATATGTAAGTAATATAAGTACATATTTTTATATGAATGGTTCGTACGCGGCGGACCACACATGCTGTAGAAAATGATTCACTTTGCCGACATCACCCCAGTTTCCGGGAAGATCAGCAAAATTTGCACGGTGTAGGTATGTTCAGTTGAGATTAGGGTTTTTAAGTTGTAAGCTCACATGCGGCATGTGCAATCGCGAACTTATACGTGTCTGCTTGTGAGAATGCATATAATTTCAATCACCAATATTACATATCTTTGCAACTTAGATTAGATTAGAATGACTGGTACAATTTGGTTTTTAGTTGTCACGTTATTTGTTTGTTTGAAACTGACCACTCATACCATATATAAAAAAATATTCACTTTTCCAATGTCGCCCCATTTTCAGGAAAGGTTGCAGGGTTTATGTTCATTTGAGGCTTGATTATCCTAAAGTTGAGACTAAAGAGAAACTTGAGACTAAAGCTAAAGAAAAAACAGGAAGGCAACCTTTTTAATATTATTTGTATTGGTACCTTTTTTCCATATTGATAATGATAACAAATTGGCATCTTTTTGATCGGATTAAATCTGTTAAACGAATAAAATAAGAATGGCCTCTTGCGTCATAACACGGCGGGTTATTCGGTCTTGGTTATTCGGTCTCGGGTATTCGGTCTCGGGTATTCGGTCTTGGTTATTCGGTCTCGGGTATTCGGTCTTGGTTATTCGGTCTCGAGTATTCGGTCTTGGTTATTCGGTCTCCGGTATTCGGTCTCGGGTATTCGGTCTCGGGTATTCGGTCTCGGATATTCGGTGTCGGGTATTCGGTCTCGGGTATTCGGTCTCGGGTATTCGGTCTCGTTTATTTATTGAATACACCCCAGAGCAGAGTGACTGTTCGCAACATTATTATTGTAGCGTGACAGCTAAAGGAGAGAGTAGGGGATGAAAGTGATACGCCCTTACAAAGTATCTGGTCGAGATGCAAGGGTGTGGTGCCCAACGTTCAGAATAAGATACAAGACCTTACGAAGCAAAAAAAAAAGTACTTTCTTACCAATTGAAATAAACTTAATTTACTTCATTTATCGTATCGTTCTCCTTGTGCTTGTTTGGCGTATGTGTCATTTGATTCAAAGATGACCTTTTAATGAAATTGTCTTAGGAATCACATTTTGCACAATTTGGGGTTAAAAAAAAAACGTAAAACAGGATAGTGTGAGAGTTGTTTTGAATATTTTAAAAAACAATTTCCAGTTTTCGTTAGACGCATTGGTCCAGTACACATACAAACATTGCTCATGGGAAATTACCTCTAATGGGCAAAAGTCAAACAAGCACTAAGGCGACGATATGGTACGATGTGATGTTGAATAAATTCACTCTACACAAATTTATAGACAAATAAATTTTGACGTCACACGACTGGGTTGCTTGGGAAAACACAAACGAATGTGTTGTCGTTGTAAGCCTTGGGTCATAGTCAGATAGACGTTTGACGTTTTTCTGATGAGAAAAATTATAATTTCTCGTCGAACAGACTTGTTATCAACTCAGCAACCTATGCAATTTGTGCTCTAAGCTCTAATCCGAGGCTTTATTTTAAACATCATTCAATACAATATTTATTTTTTCAACATTAGTATTTCATTTGTAACGTACCGATGTAAGGATTTTATTTAATTTAAAAATATTGGTTTTTAGAGAACAATCATCGAATATGTCTCGCCGATTGCATACTTTTCCTTTATAAAAACAACGTAAAATAAAACGTTAAATTCTTCAATTGAATATCTTATTTGCAGAAGCTGTGCTGTCCCTGTATTTCCACCCCCTTGTCACGCGCCCTCCCCATTCCGCCCCCGCCCACACCCCCTTTGTGCTGAGAAAGTGTATTGGTCGCTTGTTTGCTCCCCCCGCCCTTATAAAAGTGACGAAAACCAAAGCGGAGCGTCTTTTGAATGCCAAACAAGGGCGGGGTGTTATTGTTCGCCGAGGAGTGCGCCCCCTTCCCCCCCCCGCATTGTCTTATTATTACTTTGTACATTAGGAGCGTGTAACAATGCAAAGAAATCATAAAATGTCACAGGTCAAAGGCGTTTGATGTATCTGCCTACTTATTGCGTTTATATCAGTCGGTAGACTAGTGATTTTTTGTATATTTTAGATGGATATTGTTATGTAAACAGCAAATACATATAAATATTTAGGTAGATAGATATATCATTTATAGCCGATGAGAGTAAAGTTGTATATAAGTAGGGTTAATTATTAAGTACCTAGGGTAAAGAAAATTTAGAGAGAAGCTCCTAGATTATCTGCTTCGAGAAGATTCTTGCGAAATCCACCTCTAGTAATTATTTATTTTGCTGAGGTATAAAAGGGCGCAAACAGCTTGCAGGAGGTCAGTCTTCATACGACACTCTACTTTTAAACACAAAAGACAGTATAAGTGAACACAAACCATCTGTGAAATAAATGTAAATTTCTAAATAAATGTGAAAGTGTAACAAATAAATAAAACTGTAAAAAATAGATTTAAGTGTAAAATAAATATCCTGTAAAGAAGACTAGTTTTTAATTTGAAGACTATTTGAACGCTAAAATCAAAACAAAATATTTAAAATGATTCACTTTTTGACATTTATAATATTTATCTAATTATTTGTGTGGATACAACATTTTATTGTGTGAAACATCTCATAGTAAATGAACTGATTCTAACGCAGTTCTCATGAAAAACATTTATTTATAGTGTTTTCTCTCGTAGAAAATAAGAGAAATGGTGCATTTATGTATTGAACCCACGTTAACTAAATATGTCACTTATTCAGATTACATCTTTGCAACTTAGACTGTAGATTATAAATACGGTTCCTTGACTAATAGGTTGTTGTGAGGCTTAACCCTCTTCTTGTAAAATCTTGGTTAAGTTTTGACATTGGTTCCACCCTGTTTTCAGGAAAAAGTTTTTGTGTTCATATGGGGCTTAGTTTATTTTGTAAATCCACATGCGGAATGTATAAGAGCGAACTTATACGTGTCTGCTTCTAGGAATGCATTTAATATAAGTATTATATAATATAAGTATGGTCCGGTCGATAGCTCAGGTGGTAGAGTGCTTGCATTCCATGCCGAAAGCTCGGGTTCGAATCCCACCGAGGGTGTCAGAAATGATTTCCCGTTTCGGTGTTTATTTCAAACCCCAAAATAAAATACCGGCAAGGTTTACTCAGCCTTCACTAGAAATGAGTACCAGCACTCTCGGGAGCTGGGAAACCTCCACTTCAACTGAAGTGGTTGGCGTAAGGCCGGCCCCCTTACCTGTAAAAATAAATAGGTTCAACTCGCCACATGCGACCCCTTCGGGGATAACGCGGCAAGAAGTTACACTATATGTGTAGCTTAGTTGCGTTTGCGTTTTTTATTAAGTGTAACATATCTTTATAACTTAGATTATAGCAGAGGTAACATTTCTGCCACAAAGATGAGCTTCAACAATTTCAATTCGATTTCTACTGTATAACATCACTCTTCTAATGCCCGCAAAATTCAATAGATTCTTTTGAAACGAGCAAGCCAGTACAAACGCAACAAAGTACGCCCGCGTTCATTGTACAACATTGGTTTTGTAGGAGGAAAGCGTGTGTTGTAAAAAATCGAGCGCTTTCCCCCAAATGACGAGTGTACAGTGCTGAGACACACACTTGCAAGGCTAGGTCTCGTGAGAGCTTAACAGTACCAACCTCAAGTATAAAACTGAACGCTTCAACTGAATCATAGCGTTTTACCAACAAAAAATACATGGAAATGTCACAACATCATAAACCAGACAATATTTTTTACTCAACTTTCTCGGCAAATTAGAGCCCTTCACTTCATAATATAATAATAATATTAGGATGATTTATTTGGTGAGCGCTGTTTTTGTGTGTATCACAACTCAAGAGCCCTCTGCGAGCTTGGTTGTCACTGTAGAATGTGCCAATTCTCAAGCCACACCCAGTTGTTATATAGTTGGATGGACCTTTCAGTGCCCGGTCTTTGGTAAAGGTTTATAAATTTTTCAACTCAGCGAACAGCACATTTGGAAATATAAATGGTATATTTTTTGTGCTCCGCCGGGATCAAAATCCACAACCTTCCATTTACGAGTCCGAAGTGCTGCCACTGGACTACGGACCGGTCCAAGAAATGCCAACGACACGCGGCGTACCTGAGCGGTCACCCATCCTGGTAGCATCCGTGCTAATGTTGCTTAACTTTGGTGATCTGATGGGAACCGGTGCTTTCAACATGGTAACGTCGTCGACATGTGAAATGGTTGCCGTACGGTCATCGATATTATTCGTGATAATAAATACATTATACTCACCATGTTATTTACCATGTTTATTCTTTGACTTGTAGGTTGGTATGAGGCTGATTCCCTATACTGTAAAATATGGTTCAATCTGTCAATGTCACCCCTTTTTCAGGGAAGATCAAGAAAGTGTAATGACGGATGGATACAGTGATAATTGTGCATTTGCTTTCCCCTACAAATAAACAGTTATCTGAATTTCTATATTTTGATTTAAGGTGTGGGTTTTTTTTTTTGTGCATGTATGTTATCACATAATTATCAATTGCCCTCTTGATAATGATATTATAACATCTATAGCGCACGAGAAAATAAAATCAACTCGTAAAGAAAAACAGATGGTGCTATTCTTTGACATTTTAGTCGTCCGTTGAGATTACGCTTTGACAAACTAATGATGAATTTGTGTGAAGACTTGTCAATCCAAGATGGCCGCAAGTGAACAGCTGATTAGTCTTAATACAAATATTACTAAAATTTGGTAGGTAAGAATGACCGTGGTGATGAGACTTTCAGCTCAGGCATCATAAGTGTTTTAAAACGTGGGCTCAACCAACGACTAAAGTGTCTAAGAATATCCACGTTTGTGTTTTATTTTTACTTAATTAATTCAGTTTTATTCTTACAATATTTTTGTTAAAACGCTGTGGTACAGTTTAAACGCCAAGCTTGATACTCGGCGCACAGACAATGTGAGGCGTTTCTTTATGATATCACTCAATACAAAGAGAGGAGAGCAATAAAAGAAAAATGTACGTACACTTAACATAAAAGCATAAAGTCTGGCCCGTGTTCTCTGCGCGGTACTCGTCTTAGTTTTGTAGCGGGTTCATTCGGTGGGCTATTATGTCTGCTACCTACCCCTATAAAACTTTCAGAATGTTTTGCACGAGCCAACATCAACCTTTCAACAATACATCAAATTGCTGTTAAATTTAAAAAAACCCTCGACACTGGAGAGTCACTTTCTAGTATCTGTTCTGTAGTCTATCGGAGCTAGGGTGTTAGTCTCATCACCATGGTAATTCTTACCCACCAAATATCGGTCATACTTGTATGAAGATCTGTCAATCCAAGATGGCCGCAAGTGAACAGCTGATTAGATATTGAGAGGCCTTCAAACAAATATTACCGATATTCGGTAGGTAAAAATTACCGTGGTGTCATATTAGACTTCCGGCCCTGGGATGGAAGTCTTGATGGCAGTCGGTAGTTCTATTTAAAGATAGGCAGGAATAAAACATGGTGGTTCATCAACAGCTGATACATTTTATATGAAACAGCTGTTCAACCACCGCCATGTTTAATTCCGCCCCATCTTTAAATAGATAGGCAAGATCTACCGACGGCCATTGAGACTTCTACTCCTGAAGCTTCCGGACTTGATATCTGCGATGAGCTTCTTTCCTGAGCTCCAGTCAAGACATCTCTTGCCATATAAGTTGAAGAAGGTGGTATTTTTGACCAAGATGTGAAATCTTCTTAACTTTGACATTGAGCTTCCTATCAACTCTAGCTTGCCTCAGCACTGTATCGGTTGCCATGTCGTTTCAGGGATTTCGACGATATAGCCACATTTTCAATGTTTCTACTTTTGTCATTGCGTTGATTTGTAAGGTTCACATCTTAGATTTATACAATAAAACAAACCTAGTGGAAAAAAAATCATCCCAATATTGTATTTTCTAAACCAGAAAATACAGTATATTTTACAAATAAGGAAATTGGAAAATACAATCCATCGAAGGTTTTTTTCATAAACTTGGAACGATAACGACTGCAAAAGATGAGTACAACATAAGGTTATCTCTGCTGATTGTAGCAACCAATCAACCAGTTCATTATCCTTAGACTTCGACATAATAATACTCATTCATAATAAGGTTATAATTTTTGATACAGTTTACAGTCACTTTTTGTTGAAAAAGGAGGTTTAAGCCTTAATTTTTGTTTCACAAATCTGATGTTTAAAGCCGCAACAGATTGGTTCACTTTCACTGGCCAAGAAATATATCGTTTTGCGTAATTTACATATGGAGCGCGCCCTATGTTTATGATGTTCATCCACATCTGTGAGTATTCTTGCCAGGGCGGAGGGCGAGTGGGCGGACGGATGGAGGGCTGGGGTGGGCGGGAGGAGTAGGCGGCTGGAGAGGTGAAGGTGGAACTCCAATTGAAGAAAGACCCGCCTCAGGGATTTGAATAACTACCCGCCAGCCGACCTGTAATACTTCATTATCATTTATCGTCTTTTTATCGATCTCTTTTTCGTTCAATTTTGTTCTCTCCTCACTTTCATCATTTCTTGTTACGTATTAGAATTATTTAGACTATCAACAAAAATCTACTGGTAATATATTTTTTTGATTCATGTCTATTTGATACATTTTTTTAAGGAATATTGTTGTGTATGTTCCTTAACTTATAGGTTGGTATGCGGCTGACCACCCATGCTGTAGAAAATGTCCACTTTACCAATGTCACCCCTGTTTCAGGGAAGGTTGGCAGGAGTTGCAGGGTGTATGTACATTTGAGATTCGGGTTTTATATTGTAGGACCACATGCGGCATGTTTAAGCGCGAACTGTTTGTGAAAATGCATATTTTTATTTTATTTTATTTTATTCTGGAAAAAAACAACAAATTTCTTCGGGTAATTACAATAACATCAGTAAATTAAGTAATGATTGAAAAAAATGTCTTAACATTTTCCGTTAATAAAAATAACAAACAAACAAACAAATAACAAATAATGTGAAAACATTATAATGTTACATATATTTTGCAACTTAGATTAGATTAGATATTAGAATCCTGTGCGGGAAGCTCCCCAATTCTCTAAAGTCTTGAGGGGTCTAGGTCACTCTGGAAGGGTGCCGCACAGCTGTTGCTTGAACTGCTTCTGTCGTGAGGCGCTGCAATGTAGTGGCGATTGATGTTGGTTTTGAATACAACCTGATTGAAATGGGACGGGAACACAGAAACTGGTAGATCATTCCGTAAACGGGCAGTTTGGCAAAGGAATGAATTATGAAAACGACAAGTTCTCGTAGTTTTGAACATACAAAACTGCGAAGGGGTAAATGAGAGTCGCACTACGAGCTTTCCTTTCTGAAATGCGAGAGGGAGGGATTTTGTGAATAGAATTAATAAAACTATTTTGTCCTTATGGTCATACCTACTCTTATTGTATATTTTTAATCTCCTTCTTCGATGACTCTGGAGGAAATGATAAGTATGTAAGGACAGAAAGAAATATCGGTTGATCTGTAATGTTGGCGGCTAGGGTTTATTAAATTGGAATTTGTTTTCTGTTTTAGTTTTGATGTCCATACATATTATTATGTATTGATTTAAAAATGCAATTTGTCGTCATGTTTCTTGACTTATATGTAGGTTGGTATGCGGCTGACCAACCATACTGTTAAAATGGTTCATTTTGCCAATCTCACCCCTGTTTCAGGGAAGGACGGTAAGAGTTGCAGGGTACATGCCCATTTGAGATTTGGTTTTTATGTTGTAGGTTCACATGCGGCATGTGCAAGCGAGTAGAGTGAGCGAGTACAAGTGCAAGAACTTGTACGTGTCTGGTTGTGAAAATGTATGTAATGTGAATCTCCAATGTAACATATCTTTGCAACTAAGATTAGATTAGATTAGATTCGATGGCACTGTAGTGCTATCAAAGTTCAAGATATATTAGTTCAAACCAAGTATTTCAGAGGAAAAAACAAAACCTACATAGAAAAAGTAAAAAAAATGCTAAAGTGACCTTTTGTATTATTCTGTAACTCATTGATTAACCTACACATCGTTCAGAAGCACTATTCTGCTAAATTACTTACGACATTTTAAGGCGACGAGATACCGATTTGTGTTTAAAAATTAGGTGTAGGTACTGTGATTTTTTTATCAATGGAGTTTTTTCGCAAACGCTAGTAAGCTCCGACTTCCGACTTGGATTTATATCCAAAGTGTAAGGAATTTAGTGGACTAGCGCTTCAGGCATATAAAATCGTTTTTAAATGCATTTCTGAAAGACATTTTGTACAAGTAAGCTATATTGTTCACTTATCATTTATCAAAATATTCAATAAAGTTCACTTCCGTACTTTCTTTAATAAAATATACATTTCCGAAAAACTCCTAGATCGACGTCTTTGGTTCTATACGATTGAAATTTTCAGTAAAAAAAGGCGCCAGGTGTTTTGCGTGAATACCTCAAATACGTGTGTCGATGACAGCTGTTGCGTGGAAACAAAAACAGCGAGATCTCCAGTTAATTAACTTTTCATCAGCTAACCGTACAATCTGAACATCTCAACTGATCAACAGCGAACTGGGTCCTGCCATTTCTGACACATCCGTTTGAGACAAAGCAAACGATTGAGAGATTACACAATACGCATGCTATAATTTCTTACTAAATTCCGGTCTGAAGTCTATTTATTTGTGTTAATGTGTCGTTGCTCAAAATTCTTTGATCGATGCAATAAGAGACGTGATATGAAGTTGTTAGAATATTTTATTTATATAATTTTAATACCTTTTCTGTGTAACGTTTCCTGTTTTTCCCACTTTATATCTCCCTTGACTTAATACTATAATAACCTTATAACTATAAGTAATTGCAAACATAGCGGACACTATCGAGGTAAGAGTAAAACAGCCTTTTCAAGAGTTCTTTTTCTTGCTTTTATAGATACTTTCTACTGTGATCCAGACTGCCAGCTGTCACGCCATCTCTTCGGATGTCTTCTTCTTCGATGTCCCAACAGCTCATATCTCCCCTTGGCTTTCATCAGCCTTCGCCTCCAACTCCTCCTGTCTACCGTTGCGGCTTTCCAGTCTGCTTAGGATGTATTCCTAGGCTTACAAAAGCAGCCCTAGTGACTGATTTACGTTTAATGATTTTTTTATATTTAAGCAATGTTGGGGAGTCCACGAGATTTTTTATACTACGCATACTGAACAGTGAATCTTGTCATATTCAATTAGATAAAATTCAGATTCACTCCCATGAACATATTCTTGGAAATAAAAATATTTGCTCAGATGCTCCTCTATCAGGGACTCAGGGAGAAGAAAAGATGTCCCCACATGTGTAATTGCATTTCGAATAATGGCTCCTTTCAAACTCATGCCTATCAATATCATATTTTTGTGTAGGTACAAACATTTCGGTGAATGGAAATTTATCGATTTTATTTTTGCAAAATATGAATCGGTTGTTTGGTAATGCGATTATTGTTGTAAAGGGGTAAAGGAAATCAAGGAAGGATCATACGTGGGGACAATTCGTAATCCTTTAACTAAACAATGCGGTTCCGACAATGGCATACATAAATACGGGACAGCTGTGCAGAAATGCATTGTGTCTCCTAGGATAAGTAAACACGCCAAGAAAAATACTCTATTTATTATTCATTCAATGGACAATTCGTTCAAATATTGTTTGTGAAATTTCTCAAAATTTTGATTTCACAATGGGCTGCCAGAGAGGTAGGTAGAATTGTCACTGTTTAGTGTTTATCATCACAGAATACTAATCAGAAGGTTCGCGGTTCGGTTCCAAGAAAAGTTTTTATTTTAATTTCTCTTAGGGGTAAATAATCGCTAGTAATTTTAGGACCTTAATACGAGTAGGTACAGTTACTATTTGAAAATTTTGAACTTATATTTTAAAGTGTGACATTGAAATGTCCGACTTTTCCTATTTTTTGTATCTCATAATATGAGTTGCTGGACATTTATGACTCATGTTTTACCCAACACTTCCTGTCTTTTTTCTCTGAAAAAGGGCTGTCATAAGCAAAAGTGAATAACGTTTTTACAACATTTGACGTCAGCGTTACATCAACCTATCAATAAAGAAATATTAAGTAATTATAAATTAATAATTCATTAAGTAAGTAAGTAATGTACATACAAAATAAAATAAAATGTATAAAAACAACATCAAAAATCTCAATTCCAGATAAAAGGGAAAGAAGAAGATATTATGAGGAATTACAAAAAATTTAAAAGGGGTAAAAAGAGGTGAAATAAAGTAGCCGACTACAAAGGCTTGAGTAAATTAATATCAAAACCTCACTAATACGTGTCATTGTGTTTTCAACTTGATACTTGGTAAGGGACTCGTAGAACCTATTTTTTTGCTCCAGCGAACTCTTTGAATGGAATAATCCCATAATATTGTGTCTTAACAGTGGATATATCTGTAAACCTGTTGGCTCTGGAATCCAAATCTATTGATTACAGGGTTAAAAGGATTTAAAATGAAATGACAATAGAAATTTTATCTCTTAAAAGCGCTCGGCAGGTGACAGTATTAAAAAAAGAGGTAAAAGGTAGTTTTTTTGCCTTCCCAAATTGATATTTGAATATGTATTGAGACTGTTACTATAACTGCATCCTGCTGCCATTCCACTCAAGGTGGCCAGTACCTTATTTACTTAGTTCAGACCTTGCACACTTTTTACATCTCATCTTCATTGTAATTTGTCGTGTATGTTCCTTGACTTCTAAATTGGTATGCGGCTGACCACCCATGCTGTAAAAATGGTTCACTTTGCCAATGTCACCCCTGTTTCAGGGAAGGACGGCAGGAGTTGCAGGGTGTATGTCCATTTGAGATTTGGTTTTTATGTTGTAGGTGCGCATGCGGCATGTGCAAGCACGAACTTGTACGTGTCTGCTTGTGAGAATGCATATAATGTGAATCTCCAATGTAAGATATCTTTTCAACTTAGATTAGATTAGATTCATTCTTTATTTCGTTTTTTCTCTCTATCCAGACTCCATCCACTCTGGCTTATTTGTTCAATCCATATAATGCATATTTTTCTCGATCTCCGTGTTTTTTTTCTATGTGCACCTTTTTTGTAAGTCACTCATTAGACAATATCAAATAGTTTTAAGATACTTTTGCCAAATTGGAATAAACGAATGCAAAGTATTCGATTGATTTGAAAATGATTAATTATTAGAAAGGTTTCATAATTTATGATTCAATTCAGATAAGAAGAAACAATGGACGATAAACACCTGAAAAAATAGTGAAGAAGAAATGTCACATATAAGTTTGGGAGGGGAAGTCGTTGTAAAAGTGGATTGATCAAATAAACAAGATTGAAAAATCTTGAATCTGAAAAGTGGAAAAAAGAGCATTAATAAATTCAGTGGTGAATGTCAAATGGTGTTATTCACATACAGCACATCCGTGGCTCAACTGCCACCTAACGTGAATTTTCCAAACAAAAAAAAATCGATGATCAATGAATCAGATATTGATCATATCAAATGTGCTGTGATTAGCCCAAAAAGACATGAAAGGAAAAATAAAATGCAGGCGTCAAATTCCTAGCAAAAGTGCGTCTGAATACAGTACAGTTCAATGTAGTATTCATTCATTCAAAAATTTTAAACTGTAACTGTAACTCTGTCGCCATTGCGCTAGAGGTGTCCAGAGCCTCTGCAGAGCTGCCTCCATTTTTTCCTATCCTGACATACCTCTTTCAATTCATTCATACCCATCACCTTTTTCATGCATTTTCTTCTTTTACGCTCACTTTGTATAATATCCCATTCTTTCACAATCTCCTCAATCTGAAACAAAAACAAGAATCCCGTCAATGCATATGCATACAAAACACCACGATTATTGCCTTTGAAATTAACATTTTTTCTGAGGATGCGACGCGACCTGCAACCCGAATCGAGTGTTTGAATTTCTTATTTTGTTTTTTATCGTCAAGTTGCAAGCGCCGCTGGATTTGCATTGACGAGTTTGGCACGAAGAGTGGACGGGTCGTCTCGCAGAGGGCGGGCAGTGACTGCGGCGGGGTCTGCGCATGGCGGACTAACCTGCGGTAGAGAGAAGTGCACCGCGTCGATTTAAGTTTTTGCCACGTCTTTAAATAAGCAGAGACACCAAGTCTCAGAGATGTATTGGGTTGAAAATAAGTGATACTTGGTTGTTTTTTTTTAACTGTAAATCTGTTCACACAGTGCAAGTCTATTGTATTAAAAAAAAATCAATTGGAAAAACAAGGTTTTAATTCACTTTTTTTTTTTTTGCACAAACGTTTTCGCCTTATAAGTAATAAGGCATCTTCAGGAGCATAATTGTTACAACAACAATGTTAGCGATTATGCTCCTAAAGATGCTTTAATTGTTAACATTGTTGTACGTAACAATAATGCTCCTGATGATGCCTTATTAGGCGAAAACGTTTGAGCAAAAATAAAATAAAAAGGGAATTAAAACTTGGTTTTTTCCAATTTAATTTTTAAATTACTTGGTTGATATTTTTATAAAGATGTTAGTGATGGTGACCTAATTGTCCCTCCAGTTCTTGTTTGGCTTAGATTAAAATAAAAATTATGAGTTTTGTGCAGATTCGGGAGAAGCAGTACCTCCCATCTTCAGGTGTAAATAGAAAATTACATACTATTCTTAGGCATTTTAGTCATCCGTTGAGCCCACGCTTTGACAAACTAATAATGCCTGGGCTGGAAGTCTCATCACCACGCTCACTCTTACCTACCGAATTTGGGTAATATTTGTATGAAGACAAATCAGCTGTTCACTTGTGGCCATCTTGGATTAACCGGTCTTCGTACAAATGCATCATTAGTCTGATAAAGCGTGGGCTCAACGGACGACTAAAATGTCTGAGAAAAGCACCGTTTGAGTACAAAATTACGGACTTTCTACCTTTGATACAAAGATGACCTCTTAACAAAACTGTTTTAAAAATCACAATCTCCAGCTAAGAAAATAACGTTAAAAATGTTAATGTGAGAGTTGTTTTTAATATTTTTAACATAATTTTGCAGTTTTCATTAGTTTGCAGCGGGCCTATGTATAGTTCTTAAAAGAAAGTATAGGAGGAATTGAAGGGAGAGATGAAATGGTTGTGGGAATCGTATGCATCTTTTTTAGTTAGAAGTGATTGTAGTTTGAAAACAACAGCAAGAAGCAGTGAAAAATGTTTTATCTGTGAAACATAACCTAAAAACGCTCATGCTATGTTTACTGATGGCGACATTGAGGATAAATACTAAGATATATAAAATATAGAGTAAATAGATCATTTAGTGATTTGTATTTTTTTTATAAAAATAACCGATGATCCTAAGTCTTGAGTGTAAAATACATTTTATCTATGATTCACTTTTTAATTCAGTTTTTAAACCTTTCATGGATATCGTCGCTATAGTCGCTGGGATGGGCGAGGGGATAAGGCGTTGGCACTCGACTTTGCGTTATTGACTCTAACGCGGGTTTGAGCCCGGCCTTGTTCTATAGACAATAACTTACACCCTGGTTCAACAGATGTCATTGTATGCCACAAGCTTCCTCTTTCGCATGAAGAAAACGGGCCAGGGCTGGAAGTCTCATCACTACGGTAATTCTTACCTACCGAATATCGGTAATATTTGTATGAAGACTAATCAGCTTGCGGCCATCTTGGATTGACAAGTCTTCATACAAATATTACCGATATTCGGTAGGTAAGATTTACCGTGGTAATGAGACTTCCAGCCCAGGTAAAATAGGTTAGTGAATTGAATTTCTCTTCACAATTTTTTTTTAAATGTTGCAGTTGCAGTGCGGCTCTGCCCCGTCGAGATGTGAACCTGCGATTTGGGTTCGCAAGCGCCTGCCCATGGCAATTAATTATATACGTTTAGTGTCGGGCCCGGGCAACGGCGAGGCGACGAAAGGCGGACGGTCCATGGCCGTGGTACCTAGTGAGGCCGCGCTCCTCCAGGCAAAAACCTCTGCACGCTGCAGACAATGGGCGCCCGACCTACACGGACACCAAGAAGTGGGTGACTGTATAAAAATATTTATTTTGAAAGTTATTACCATACTGTAAAAAAATGTTTACTTTGCCTATGTCACCCCTGTGTCAGGGCAAAAGTCGGCAAAAGTTGTGGGGCTTATGTTCATTTGAAGTTTGGATTTTATTTGTAAGTACACATTCAGCATTTGTAAGCGCGAACTACACGTGTTGGTTTGTGGGCATACATCTGAGAGCTTTAAATGAATATATCTTTGCAACTTAGATTATAGATTAAAGATTCCTCCCCCCAGTGCTTCTTTGGGACCGGTCCGTAGTCTAGTGGTTAATACTTCTGACTCGTAAATGGAAGGTTTTGGGTTCGAATCTCGGCGGAGCACAAAATAATTTATATACCATTTATATTTACAAATATGCTCTTCGCTGGGTTGAAAAATTCATAAAACTTTACCAAAGACCGGTCACCAAAGGTTTATCAAGCCTTACAGCAATAAATTGGGTCTTGTTTGAGTATTGGCGCTTTGTAGCGACGACCAAGCTCGTAATCACTTCTGCGGCACTTTAACAAGTGTCATAGACCCCTAGGAGCCTCTGAAATCTAGGGTGTCTCCGGCATAGGATTTCTTTAAAAAAATGCCCTCCTCCGTCCAGTTGCCTAAACATCTGTAATTGCATCTTTTATTTCAAAATCATTCCTTTGCTAATCCTTCTACAATTCCTTGACAAATATATTGGTATGCGGCTGACCCTCTGTAACTACATTGGTTCACTTTTGCTAATGCCACCCTGGTTTCAGTACAAACGTGGTAGGAGTTGCAAAATTTGTGTTCATGTGAGGTTTGGTTTATTTTGTACGTGCACAATGCACATCCAATCAAAGATAGGCAGTCTTTCGGGAATGGCATTTTATGAATATGCTCAACCTTAACAGTCTCTGTTTGGTATGGCATCTTCATAGAATCTTAATTTTTATAACACTATGGAACAGAGCTTTCGTACTGACATGACTATGGATTAAAAAAAACTGACAGCCATGAGATGAAATAACTTCCTTTAGATTTTTTTCGAAGTTGCGACCACCCTGTGCGCGTAGCAGATATTGGTGCTGCGACATCATTTGGCCCATTCATAAAAGCTGTACGGGTTCCCAGGCCGGCCAGCCGACGGGGACAAATGGCCGCTTCCCGGAATATGGTGTAGAATTAGTGGAATAGCCGGAGCCTCATTTGAATGCCGCCGGTGTGTCCCGACTACCATACTTGCCTCATTTTTTTATAGACCCACCACTCTTTTGCCGCACAAACTATTCGCCCCGCGAAAGGATTCCACTAATTAATTGTTGGGGAATGACATTTTTTACGTGTTTCCCCGGTGGGGCCCGTGTTTTCTTGAGACCTGCACTTTTTTGCTGCGTTTTGAAAAGTTTGTCTCAAATATTTAATCTTCTACGTATACGTATACAAACACACATTTACAGCTCACACACGTATCGAAAATTTGGACAAAAAAATATACGATTTTTGTTGTTGTTTGTTTTTGATAAACTATAAGAAAATGTTTTCAAATAAGAAATAATTTGGTTGCTTTTGAAATTAAAGATTTTTATGGAAGCAAAAAAATGTGTGAATTGCGTTTTGTTAATTTTGATTTTATTTAATATAAATAAACGGTTGAAATCCTTTTACCAACATAATTTATAGGAAAGAAGTTTAAAAAATATTTTTTGAATATTTAACAACTTTATGGGACTTAAAATAAAAATATATGAATAGACGATAGAAAAATTAATGCCAAAAAGAAAATACCAAATAATAATAATAAATTTAGCTAAAAAAAATAACAAAACATGCATTTTTGCTTTTCAAACGTGTGTTGATAATTAGACCTTTTTAATTGTTTTAATTTGTTAATTGTTTAATTGTATAAAAATAATATATTAAAATACCAAATTAAAAATTTAAATAAAATTATTTAGTGGGGAGGTAGGTACATAGATAGGTGGAATAAAAAAGAATTACGTAAATGATTTCTTCCAATGACGATTTCGCCACAATGCCAGCCTCGATTTAAAAGATGTCAGAATCTGCTGAAAACTTTTAATTTCATTTACGTTTTTTTTTTACATTCCACATTGAAAGGCTTTTATCCCGCAAAGTGCGGCCCGAAAAGGAATATTATAACCGAAAAGTTTATCCGTTTACAGATTGTTCCGGCGCTCAGCAACCGTGAAATACTGTAACTGTTTAATATAGCAACCGTAGAATATCCCAGCATAAATGCCCATTATCAGTGTCTATTAATTAGCACCAATTTAAAACTCCTCCAACTTTAAATGGACTTGCTTATTGGCAGACTTTACTTTTTTGTTCTGCCCTAGGCTGTGAGTTGAAAGGAACGAAACAGAAGTAAGAGTATTTATATTTTAGAAATCGCAATAAAATGTGGATAATAAGATGAAAATGGATTGCATTATTTTGCATCCCTTTTTGAGACAAAAAGCTTTTTTTTGCCCATGTTTTATAAACGTTGAAAACTTAACGGCCAACATTGCAGGTAGCCGCAAAATGTTAGTTTTTTTTTCATACCAAGTCTTTTTTTAATACAAACTCTCCTTTCATTATGATTCTGAATTTCCAATTCATTATTCCAGAAATATGCTTCACCCATTATTTTTCACGCACCAATATAAATGAAACATATGAATGTTTTGCAACATTTTTTTTTAGATCATAACATTTAGCTTTCTGTACTATACTTAAGTATTGATATACTGAAATGTGAACATTTAATATTTTATTTTTATTTTCATACCAAATACACCGGTTTATACTTATTAGGAGGCAGCTCTGCAGAGGCTCTGGCCACCCCTAGCAGAATGGCGATAGAGTATATCGATAATGAAATATTAAACTTATAATTAAGAGCAGCAGTCATTTTTTTTTTGTAAATACACATTTAAAGTAATGTATATTTTTAATCACAATTTATTAACGAAACCTGCACATCCTTCACCCATAAATCATTTTCTTCTGTTTGTACACGCGTATAAAGAAGTAGTGCTGTGCGACGCACGTTAACGATACATGATTAATTGCGTCCATTAATTAATAGGCATTAATTAACAAGTTAACGCCTCGGAATCAATTAAGTGAATAATTATTTGGCGAGCAGCGGAAGTCGCATGCACTTTAAGCAGATCGACAGATTATGGAAGCATGAAAAACGCAGACGCTGACCGTGCATCCTGAGCCTTCGCACTCAATAACTATTATTATTATGATTCGCAATGTATAAAGCTCCATCTGAGCCTTGGGTAATTAAGTTGTGGCTTTTTAATTAAATAAAACAAACTTTTTTTTTATATTCCAAATGTATAATCTTTGTTGATGTTAATAATGTATAAAAAAAAGTATTGTGATTCGAAAAGTAGCTCTATCTCTCTCTCTCTCTCTCTTGGGTCATAAACATGTGTTTTTTTTTTGTATTTATTTATTCTGTTTATTTATTTATTCTGTAGTTACTTTGTAGTTCACTTTGCCAATGTCACCCCTGTTTCAGGGAAGGACGGCAAGAGTTGCAAGGCTTATGTTCATTTGAGATTGGGTTTTTATATTGTAGGTCCACATGCGGCATGTGTTAGCGCGAAATTATACATGTCTGCTTGTGGGAATGCATTTAATATAAATCTTAAATGATATATATCTTTGCAGCTTAGATTAGATTAGATTAGATTAGAAACAAATAATTGTGCCTTCACCAAAAGTTACATTATAATTTTTTTTTTTTTTTTTTAAGGGCCCTTTATTCCGGACAGTTGCGTCTTCAGCTTCCTCCTGAAGCTTGCCCTGTCCTGTTCGTTTTTTACTACATAGGATTTTGCAGAAAATGATATACTTGTATAAAAACATACATTGAGTTATGCAAACACAGAAAAGACGTCTTAAAAAAAATCTTAGATTTACGAAATGATTCTATAAGTAGTTAGAATTCCTATGTGAGATATTATTTATGTACATAGCGCATGTACCCACAAAGGATTTTTTTCCTACATGTCTAATGTTATAAAATGAAATTTATGTACGCACGTGTGTAGGTATGTATGCTCCTTATTGAAACGTGTAAATTACCTTTCTAATGGAACGTATGAACTCTTCTGTCTATCGGATCACAAAAAAATAGCCCTGTTATTGCGTAAGTCTGCCTCCCTAACCTGTGAAAGAAATAATTCCGCATTCTTAAATGGCGTAGTGAAACACGCATTGTACTGCTAGTTTTTTCTGTAGCCTTTCTTATAATATAAAATAATCTTATATTTTTTTCTTCAAAGAAAACTTGTTTTATTCAAAAGGTTATGTTAATCAATTTATCTATTGATTTGGAAGTGATTTGTTTAAGACAAAAAGGTTCAAGTTTTTGCACCTATATATTTTTCTCAATCTCGCCTCAGGTGGGCTTTATGTAACTTATATTATGTAAACAGTCCTATTCAGAGTCATCGTGGACTACGTAAGTTCTAGTTAACAAAAACTAAAAGTTTGTACAACCAACGAAATTAAAATAAATTTATTTCATTTAAAGATCACATTAATTTATTTAGAAAAGTGACTCGATTTAAAACTGATCCAATGCCAACAGTTTATTCTTCTTTCAATGACGCTACAGCAAATATAGAGCTCTTGAATCTTGTAACACTCACCTTCAGATCCTCCTGTCTTCATTTGACGACCTCTAAATGAAAACCTGTATATGCTGCAAATACAAAGCTCTATGACCATGTGCCAATTGCGCGGCCAATTTAATCCTTTAAGTATTCAAGACGAACAAATTGGTTGGAAAGATAAAGAAGGGTGTACGAATGGAGTGCCACATACCTAAGTTATTGTCTCCCTTTGATTTAGACTTTTCCCTAAAAATTAGATGCAAACACTTTCGGTTATTTAAAAATTAACAGAATTGCTGCTCGGTGACCTGATGTTTCATCGAATTCACAATTCACCAGAAAAACGGGGAAACTAGAAATGTTAACCATGGGCTACATATATTTCAGGAGATAATCACTATTCTATAAACTACAATCAAAGTTGGAAAGATATATTGTCATTTAAGGTTCATATAAAATGCATGCCTACAAGCAGGCTCAAATAACTTCGCGCTTTCAAATGCTGTATGTCTATAATCTATAATCTATAATCTAAGTTGCAAGGATATATTCATTCAAAGCTCTCAGATGTATGCCCACAAACAAACACGTGTAGTTCGCGCTTACAAATGCTGATTGTGTACTTACAAATAAAATCCAAACCTCAAATGAACATAAGCCCTGCAACTCTTGCCGACATTCCCTGAAACAGGGGTGACATTGGCAAAGTGAACCATTTTTTACAGTATGGGTGGTCAGCCTCATAAGTCAAGGAATTATGACGGATGTACGTGGAATGTATGTGGATGTACGTATAAATAAACCAAACCTCACATGAACGTAAACTTTGTAACAACTGCCGATTTTCCCTGAAACGGGGTAGCATTGGTAAAAAGTGAAGGTACTTATCGGATACAATAGATGTAATTCCTTCAATTGTCAAAATGGACTTTCTGCCTTGATAGACAAGTTTTGTGTATAACTGTATTTATAATTAATTATTTAAACATTCAAATGGGTAAAAGATAGTTTTAATTCACTTGTTTATTTCTTTTTTGTGCTCGAACATTTTCGCCTAATGAGGCATCTTCAGGAGCAGAATAGTTAAAAAAAATTAAAAAATTAAATCTTAATAGCAGCACTTAACTCTGAAGTTGCCACCTTTAAAACTGTTTAAATTCGACCATTTCTTAGTCCATGAATATGGTGTTAATCTTCAATGAAATATGAGATTCGCATTCACACAAAAACTCAGATAATATTGTATATCTTGTCACTATAATTCGACATAGGTTTCGTGTTCTAGGAATCACTATGCGGCAGATTTGGCTCACTGGCAGATTTGGCTCACGGGGCGGTTGTCGCATGGAACCCTGTCCTGGTGATTTGCATACTCCGTGGACGAGCTTCGTCCTCACCGCTTTGATGTTGCTTTATCTTTCGGTTGAGAGCTGTCGGTCTTTTGGCCTTTGAGGATCACCTGTTCCCAGTTGAGAAAGGACGGTCAACCGCATGGAAGTGACCAAAAATTTTAATAAGGAAATACAAAATAAGCTCAATTAAATAAAGTTTTCATCATACATCATTTATTTTTTTGAATTGTCGATTTAACAAAAATAAACTGAGTATCATAATGGTGAAACTGAAAAAAAAAGAAAAAATATGAGAGAAGTTAAGAACTTCGTCAGATCTGTAGGATATGATTAATAAAATAACTTTTGATGCAGTTTTCACGATTATTTTATTTGGCCGTATATTTTCTTATAAACAGTGTTTAATTTGAATTTACAAAGTCCAGCTTGCTACTTTTTAACAAGATTGTACCACCTTAACTGCTGTAAAAAATAGTGTCTGTGTCAGGGAAGAGTGGCAAGAGCTGTAGGGCTTATATTAATTTTTCATTTATTTTTCTTTAATGTTGTTAGTACGTATACGACATGTATGAGCTGGAATATACACGTATCTGCTGGTAAGCATGCTTTAAATCTTATTTATTGATATATTTTTGCGACTTAAATTACAGATGGGTTGATATAATGTTTCATTTCAACAGTTGTAAAATAAAAGACTTAATTCATTTCATTTAACAACAATTTTAAAGTTTCTCGAAATACAATAATATTTGTATATTTTTCTCCAGTTATATTCCGGTCGATAGATCAGTTGGTAGAGTGCTTGCATTCCATGCCGCGAGCTCGAACTCGAATCCCAATCTCAGCGTGCCATAAATAATCTCCCGTAACGGTGTTTATTTCAAACCCCAAAATAAAATACCGGCAGCCTTCACAAGAAATGAGTACCAGCCCCCTTGGGATCTGGGAACTGATGTGGTTGGCGCAAGGTCGGCCCCCTTACTTGTAAAAATAAATAGGTTCCACCCCCCCCTTCGGAGATAACGGAGCAAGAAGTTACGCTATATGTGTAGCTTAGTTGCGTTTTTATATATGTGATATTATATTCAAATACATTTTATTTCATTTTTAGTTGTTTTCAAATTATTTCTGAGGGTGCGCCCTTGTGCGAGTGGAGTATTGAGAACTTCTGCTCGGGTTAACACTTGGCATGACCGCTAAAGAGCGATAGTAACCTACCTGCGGTATTAACTACGGATAGATAAACAAGCCCAACAAAAAATGCCCGGCATATAAAGGGTTTGAATGTACTTTATATTACCCTAGTATAATCATATTTAATAATATAAAAACATGCATCATAAAACGAAAAATAGTAAATTAATTTTAATTATTATGACATTAAATATAAATACAAAAATGCCCAGTCTAAAGCTCAGCTGGTAGAGCACTTGAGTTCAATGCCAGAGAGCAAAGTTCAATCCCCACCAAGGGTGTCTGAAATGATTTCCCGTTTTTGTGTTAATTTCAAACATAAAATCGAATACTAGCAAGGTTTTCAAAAAATAAATGAGAACAAATTTCACGACGAGAATTACCGTATTTCTCGTCGTGCACCCGTCACAGGTCTATGTGACGAGGGTTCTCAGCAACCAATAACAAAATATTAGTTTTTCTTTCTTACAACGTTTCCATAGCACTTTTGAATTTATTAAACGATCCGTTTTGTCTGATAAAGACTTGCATTAAAACAAAATATAAACGACTTGTCCACACATTACACTAAAAGTTACACTAACCACACATTACACTAAACCACATCAGTCTATCATTTAGTTCAAATATCTTTCAATTAAATTGTCTTGAAAATCACATTCTATACAATCTGAGCCAAGAAAAATTCGTAAAACACGATAGTGTGAGAGTTGTTTTAAATATTTTTTAAATCAATTTCCAGTTATCATAAGACCCCCACTTCAACAGAAAGTGGTCGGTGTGAGGCCGGTCCCCTTACCTGTAAAAATAAATAGGTCCCGAATCGCCACATGAAACCCCTTCGGGGATAACGCAGGCAATAAGTTACACTATTTGTGTAGCTTAGTTGCATTATTATTTATATTTATAAGATACATTGACACAGTACACGCACAAGCATTGCTCATATGTGAAATTTCCTCTGTTGGAGATAAGACATACAAGCACCAAGGGGACGTAAAGGAGGATAAAATAATACGAATGAATTAAATAAGTATAATAGATGCAGGGTTCGTATAATGAGTGTCCATTTCCCTTAGATAACGAATGGCCTTACAAGATGGTGTACTTTATAAGCGGGCTTGATGTGCCTGAACATTTATACGGTATATCGGGAGCATGTAGTCTCCGTCGTTTGAGGTCTATCGACTATTTTAATTGGTGTTACTTAATTGGTGCCCTTGATCATTGCGCCGCCACATAGCGCAGTTAAGTATTCAAATGACAGAGGCGTATATGTAATCAGACAAAAAAAAACGTTACCTTTTGAGAAACAAAATGTATGAGTTAGTACCTAAAATGTTTGCAGGATGAGTTCCATAGCAACACTTAATACCGGTGTAGGGGAACTGCAAAAAAACATTTTTCTCAACTGGATTCAATAGACAAAAAATAAGATACAATCTTGAAGATGCCTCATTAGGCGAAAATATTCGAGCATAAACAAATAAAATAAAGTGAATTAAAACAATGTTTTACCATTTATATTTTTAAATATTTATAAAAATGGACTTTCACTGTGTTAACAGATCAACACTAAAAAATATTAAGATACAATCGTTTTTTTTGGGGAGTTACTTTTCGGGATCTCTTGCCGTGGTCTATCAGAGCTTCTGGACGTTTCACCCATTTATGCGATGGGCTTCTTTAGCGTGATCATGATATGGTGTGATGTTGATGAAACGTCCAGAACCTTTAACTCCGATAGACCACGGCAACAGATCCCGTAAATAATCTCTCCTGTATCAACCGCCGGTATTAAACGCCTAAAACTTCCTCTTAGTATTTTTTAAATCTATCGTTTTACCCTTTCCAGCTTCTTTTTTAAGCAACTGACTTCACAAGTCTGTAAATTCATAATTGTGAATGCCACTTGTTTCGATTTTCTTTTTCAGTGGGATGGGACAGGAAGAGGTGGCGGTATTGAAGAGACCACGTGAATAGGATGGACAGATGGAGAATTCGCCATGTGGCTGCCCACAGTAAACCTGTAGGACATTGCCTGCAAAGAAGACCACAAAAAATATGGAGAGATGCTGAGTTTCCAAAGAAGAAGATTCCTTTTTGGCAACATATCATAGATCTACGGAAAGGGAAGTGAAGATCAAAGGAACAAGAGGAAGATAAAAAATCATATCCATTTCCAAAAACAGGTCCATAGATTTTTTTCTCAACCCTACTATAATTCGCAATCCATTTTTACGACTGTATTTTTTCAACATGCACGTCTAAAGCTTTTAAACCTTTCCACCTAGGTACTCAAGACTGTTTCATTACGCTTGTCATCATTCATCTGTTTTCTAAACACATGATGTTATTTCAGTTAAATATCTCTCTGATAGTCTTCCACATTTTGTTAGCCATTTTAATTTTTTCTTCACCACCTAAAGACTGTTGTGCCAAATGGTGGCTACGCTCTTGTCTTGAAAGTAGTCAATAAGCTTATAATGATTATAGCTGCTTTGTACGTAGGCAGGTAAACCCGCCGCGGTTCTCGAGGATTGCGGTAGCATATTAACATTAAAGCCCAACACAATTCCTATAATGTGCCGCCTTTCCGAGATAACGAATTCCACCACAGATCCCTAATCAATTTTCGGAAACCGAGTACACTCAAAAGGACTATGTCAATCCACATACCCGATGATAAAATTCAATTTGTATTAATTTGAGGAAAGATTAAGAAAAAACGTTTGGTGGTCACAATCGAAGTTGCTAAGGGGGATTCAGATAACAAATAGCTTTTTATGTAAAAATGCAAATGAAATAAGTATGCTTGCTTCTGTTCAAAACAGCAAACAAATATAAAATATAAATAGAATGAAAACTTTAATACTTTATTCATGAAAAAGTTTTAATTTTTCATCCGGTTGTAAGTCATGACTTTCATTCGAAAAAATGTTTTTAAGAGAAACCCGTCCAAAGGACTGCAATGCATACAAAATTATACATGGGTATCTGTCGCTTTTCCATTGAAAGATTTTTCCGAAAAATATTATTTGGAAGAAAAATAAAATATTTGAAAATCTTCGCATAACTTTTAATTTTTCTTATTTTTGTCTATATCGGACATCAAATTTATTAAAGACATTAAATGTTATTTATTACTCGTATTCCTTGACTTATAGGTTGGTATGAGGCTGACCACCCATAGTACTGTAAAAAATGATTCACTTTGCCAATGTCACCCCTGTGTCAGGGAAGGTCGGCAAAAGTTGTGGGGCTTATGTTCATTTGAGGCTTGAATTTTATTTGTAGGTAAGTACACATTCAGCATTTGTAAGCGCGAACTACACGTGTTGGTTTGTTGGTTATAAAAAAAATGAAAATCATTACATAAAAATCATTCCTTGACTTATAGGTTGGTATGAAGCTGACCACCCATACTGTAAAAAATGGTTCACTTTGCCATAGTCACCCGTGTTTCAGGAAAAACAAGAGTTGCAGGGCTTATGTTCATTTGAGATTGGGTTTTTATATTGTAGGTCCACATGCGGCATGTGCTAGCGCGAACTTAT